>VZRR01011205.1:118896-378655 GCA_013398015.1 Oreocharis arfaki | reverse complement strand
TCTTCACTTATTTTTACCACTTTTAGGCTTAGGTAGATGGGGGTTTGGGCATTATTAACTAGAATTAAAAGAAAAAAAACAAAACAAACTTCAGCTGCAACTAAGTTCTAGATACACCAAATGACCCTTTTCATCTAGAAACAAACAGTATGAAGAAAATTTCTATCTCCCCTGAAAAAATGGAGATGAATCAAGAGTACTCCAGAAGAATGAGCTGAACCTGTTACGACAGGTCCATAGGAGGGCTACTAAAGTGGCTAGAAGGCTGGAACACCTTTACTGAGAGGACGAAAGGCTGAGAGAGTTGGGTTTGCTCAGTCTGGAGAAGAGAAGGCTCCACAGAGACCTTATTGCAGCCTTTCAGTATATAAAGGGTTCTTATAAGAAAGGTGAAGAAGGACTTTTTACCTTGAAGCCCTTGAATTCTTTACTTGAGGGGGTGAGACACTGGAACAGGTTGCCCAGAGAAGCTGTGGATGCCTCATTCCTGGAAATATTCAAGGCCAGACTGGATGAAGTCCTGAGTGTGGGGATGAACCCCTGTGGCAGGGGTTTGAACTAGATGATCTTCAAAAGTCCCTTGCAGACCAAACCTTTCTATGATTCCAAAATGAAAAATATCACAATTTTCATTTTGAAATGGTCAAAATGAAAGATTCTGGTAGTTGAATCTCTAAGTGGAAAAAATAAAAAATATTATTATACCAAGATCCTCAAATATCTTTATTTCAGCAAGAAAGGAGTTCCACCTAAAACCAATGAGAGAAATTACATTATGTTACTACTCAGCAGAGTTGATGTTTGAACCCAATCAGCTTTAACTAAATACTAATTTTATTCTCAATATCAATTAAAAGATCTAAAAAGGAAAAAGAAGATGTGTGAAAAAAGATAATGCAAAGCTGCAAGTGGGTATTGTTAGGATGACCTAAAAGTATATCCAAGATTTCTATCCTCTTTACATACAATTATGTGTACAGAGAGAAGCACAATATCAGAGAGGTCATACCTTAAAGTGGAGTTGTATGTAAAAAAGGGCCTTTGAGACTGACTTGTTATTGTTACTTTGGTGCTGATGGCAACTGATGGTTTAAAACCAATTGTCCAGCAGCAGCCAGGGTTTTGTGGAATGTCTGTATGATGAACACCTGAAACACAAGAGCTTAACTTAAAAACTTTGGGATTCTTTACCCAAACAAATATACATATATATACAAATACATGTATATATACACAGTTAATAGATGTAAAATAATCTCACAAGTCATCCTTTGTATCACCATGTTATGCATGAATGTAATAATAATAGAATATATTGATTCAAAATGTAGATTTTATGGAGAGCTTCCTTCCTTCCTTCCTGCACTAATAAGCTTCTTCACTAAGTTTAATTGAAAAGATAGTGTGGAACACACTAATCTCCTCTTGTATTACAAATTTTTTTTGAATGGAGGTTTTCCTGTCATATGGCATGAGAATTCTAGGGCTAATGTCCTTTAACTAAAACCAACACCACAAATTTGCTCTGATTAGCTCAAGAAGAACAAACAAAGCTATGTTCTTGAGATTATAATCAAAGTTGCAGGTGCTTGCTTTGAAACTGTAGCAAAGAACAAAACCACAAACAAACACACATTATTTATTATCCATACAATAGAGCCATTTGTAGAGTGTGTTTCATGGTGATTAGTCTCCGTACTCTAAGTTAGGGCCTAGAGATCTGGTATGCTCATTTATGAAACCATTATGAGTGGAGAAAGGTAAACTACCCTGACAGTGAAAGCTGACCTTTCAGTTATTTTCCTCAAATCTGAACTGTCCATTTGTCAGCCATGGTGTGTGAACCAATTCCTTCTTATCTAAACTAAGGTGCAGCTAGCCTTCAGTTTAGAAAAATTAAGGTGAAAAAAGGTCATCAAATCTCTTTGTCTGATTGTAGCCAAGAAAATTACTGAAAGCGAGCAAGTGTGCCGCAGGCACATGGGTGATTTTTCACGATGACGTTGAATAGAACCTTCAAATTTGGTACAGTTATAGATCATGAACCAGAATGCACACGAATGCACACACATAAAGAAGGGAAAAAAAAAGGAAAATTCAGATTTCAGTGACACTAGTCCCTCACAGGACTGTCAATGATTGAGGAATTGGTTTTGTTTGCCATTTCATATTTTTAGTCTTTCAGTGTCTTATTTTGTAACCTCCTCCTAGTCTTGCTTTATTTTTATACATTATTATGATTATATTTATCTATACTTAAGTGATGTAAAGACACCCATAGAAAAGCTATAGGTACACATAAAATTAATTAGATTTACAATTCCAAATGATGGCCAGCAAACAGCATAGCAATAATCCCACAGGGAGAACAAATTAACAGCTAGCCAANTCTTCACTTATTTTTACCACTTTTAGGCTTAGGTAGATGGGGGTTTGGGCATTATTAACTAGAATTAAAAGAAAAAAAACAAAACAAACTTCAGCTGCAACTAAGTTCTAGATACACCAAATGACCCTTTTCATCTAGAAACAAACAGTATGAAGAAAATTTCTATCTCCCCTGAAAAAACGGAGATGAATCAAGAGTACTCCAGAAGAATGACCTGAACCTGTTACAACAGGTCCATAGGAGGGCTACTAAAGTGGCTAGAAGGCTGGAACACCTTTACTGAGAGGACGAAAGGCTGAGAGAGTTGGGTTTGCTCAGTCTGGAGAAGAGAAGGCTCCACAGAGACCTTATTGCAGCCTTTCAGCATATAAAGGGTTCTTATAAGAAAGGTGAAGAAGGACTTTTTACCTTGAAGCCCTTGAATTCTTTACTTGAGGGGGTGAGACACTGGAACAGGTTGCCCAGAGAAGCTGTGGATGCCTCATTCCTGGAAATATTCAAGGCCAGACTGGATGAAGTCCTGAGTGTGGGGATGAACCCCTGTGGCAGGGGTTTGAACTAGATGATCTTCAAAAGTCCCTTGCAGACCAAACCTTTCTATGATTCCAAAATGAAAAATATCACAATTTTCATTTTGAAATGGTCAAAATGAAAGATTCTGGTAGTTGAATCTCTAAGTGGAAAAAATAAAAAATATTATTATACCAAGATCCTCAAATATCTTTATTTCAGCAAGAAAGGAGTTCCACCTAAAACCAATGGGAGAAATTACATTATGTTACTACTCAGCAGAGTTGATGTTTGAACCCAATCAGCTTTAACTAAATACTAATTTTATTCTCAATATCAATTAAAAGATCTAAAAAGGAAAAAGAAGATGTGTGAAAAAAGATAATGCAAAGCTGCAAGTGGGTATTGTTAGGATGACCTAAAAGTATATCCAAGATTTCTATCCTCTTTACATACAATTATGTGTACAGAGAGAAGCACAATATCAGAGAGGTCATACCTTAAAGTGGAGTTGTATGTAAAAAAGGGCCTTTGAGACTGACTTGTTATTGTTACTTTGGTGCTGATGGCAACTGATGGTTTAAAACCAATTGTCCAGCAGCAGCCAGGGTTTTGTGGAATGTCTGTATGATGAACACCTGAAACACAAGAGCTTAACTTAAAAACTTTGGGATTCTTTACCCAAACAAATATACATATATATACAAATACATGTATATATACACAGTTAATAGATGTAAAATAATCTCACAAGTCATCCTTTGTATCACCATGTTATGCATGAATGTAATAATAATAGAATATATTGATTCAAAATGTAGATTTTATGGAGAGCTTCCTTCCTTCCTTCCTGCACTAATAAGCTTCTTCACTAAGTTTAATTGAAAAGATAGTGTGGAACACACTAATCTCCTCTTGTATTACAAATTTTTTTTGAATGGAGGTTTTCCTGTCATATGGCATGAGAATTCTAGGGCTAATGTCCTTTAACTAAAACCAACACCACAAATTTGCTCTGATTAGCTCAAGAAGAACAAACAAAGCTATGTTCTTGAGATTATAATCAAAGTTGCAGGTGCTTGCTTTGAAACTGTAGCAAAGAACAAAACCACAAACAAACACACATTATTTATTATCCATACAATAGAGCCATTTGTAGAGTGTGTTTCATGGTGATTAGTCTCCGTACTCTAAGTTAGGGCCTAGAGATCTGGTATGCTCATTTATGAAACCATTATGAGTGGAGAAAGGTAAACTACCCTGACAGTGAAAGCTGACCTTTCAGTTATTTTCCTCAAATCTGAACTGTCCATTTGTCAGCCATGGTGTNGAGAAATTACATTATGTTACTACTCAGCAGAGTTGATGTTTGAACCCAATCAGCTTTAACTAAATACTAATTTTATTCTCAATATCAATTAAAAGATCTAAAAAGGAAAAAGAAGATGTGTGAAAAAAGATAATGCAAAGCTGCAAGTGGGTATTGTTAGGATGACCTAAAAGTATATCCAAGATTTCTATCCTCTTTACATACAATTATGTGTACAGAGAGAAGCACAATATCAGAGAGGTCATACCTTAAAGTGGAGTTGTATGTAAAAAAGGGCCTTTGAGACTGACTTGTTATTGTTACTTTGGTGCTGATGGCAACTGATGGTTTAAAACCAATTGTCCAGCAGCAGCCAGGGTTTTGTGGAATGTCTGTATGATGAACACCTGAAACACAAGAGCTTAACTTAAAAACTTTGGGATTCTTTACCCAAACAAATATACATATATATACAAATACATGTATATATACACAGTTAATAGATGTAAAATAATCTCACAAGTCATCCTTTGTATCACCATGTTATGCATGAATGTAATAATAATAGAATATATTGATTCAAAATGTAGATTTTATGGAGAGCTTCCTTCCTTCCTTCCTGCACTAATAAGCTTCTTCACTAAGTTTAATTGAAAAGATAGTGTGGAACACACTAATCTCCTCTTGTATTACAAATTTTTTTTGAATGGAGGTTTTCCTGTCATATGGCATGAGAATTCTAGGGCTAATGTCCTTTAACTAAAACCAACACCACAAATTTGCTCTGATTAGCTCAAGAAGAACAAACAAAGCTATGTTCTTGAGATTATAATCAAAGTTGCAGGTGCTTGCTTTGAAACTGTAGCAAAGAACAAAACCACAAACAAACACACATTATTTATTATCCATACAATAGAGCCATTTGTAGAGTGTGTTTCATGGTGATTAGTCTCCGTACTCTAAGTTAGGGCCTAGAGATCTGGTATGCTCATTTATGAAACCATTATGAGTGGAGAAAGGTAAACTACCCTGACANGAGAAATTACATTATGTTACTACTCAGCAGAGTTGATGTTTGAACCCAATCAGCTTTAACTAAATACTAATTTTATTCTCAATATCAATTAAAAGATCTAAAAAGGAAAAAGAAGATGTGTGAAAAAAGATAATGCAAAGCTGCAAGTGGGTATTGTTAGGATGACCTAAAAGTATATCCAAGATTTCTATCCTCTTTACATACAATTATGTGTACAGAGAGAAGCACAATATCAGAGAGGTCATACCTTAAAGTGGAGTTGTATGTAAAAAAGGGCCTTTGAGACTGACTTGTTATTGTTACTTTGGTGCTGATGGCAACTGATGGTTTAAAACCAATTGTCCAGCAGCAGCCAGGGTTTTGTGGAATGTCTGTATGATGAACACCTGAAACACAAGAGCTTAACTTAAAAACTTTGGGATTCTTTACCCAAACAAATATACATATATATACAAATACATGTATATATACACAGTTAATAGATGTAAAATAATCTCACAAGTCATCCTTTGTATCACCATGTTATGCATGAATGTAATAATAATAGAATATATTGATTCAAAATGTAGATTTTATGGAGAGCTTCCTTCCTTCCTTCCTGCACTAATAAGCTTCTTCACTAAGTTTAATTGAAAAGATAGTGTGGAACACACTAATCTCCTCTTGTATTACAAATTTTTTTTGAATGGAGGTTTTCCTGTCATATGGCATGAGAATTCTAGGGCTAATGTCCTTTAACTAAAACCAACACCACAAATTTGCTCTGATTAGCTCAAGAAGAACAAACAAAGCTATGTTCTTGAGATTATAATCAAAGTTGCAGGTGCTTGCTTTGAAACTGTAGCAAAGAACAAAACCACAAACAAACACACATTATTTATTATCCATACAATAGAGCCATTTGTAGAGTGTGTTTCATGGTGATTAGTCTCCATACTCTAAGTTAGGGCCTAGAGATCTGGTATGCTCATTTATGAAACCATTATGAGTGGAGAAAGGTAAACTACCCTGACAGTGAAAGCTGACCTTTCAGTTATTTTCCTCAAATCTGAACTGTCCATTTGTCAGCCATGGTGTGTGAACCAATTCCTTCTTATCTAAACTAAGGTGCAGCTAGCCTTCAGTTTAGAAAAATTAAGGTGAAAAAAGGTCATCAAATCTCTTTGTCTGATTGTAGCCAAGAAAATTACTGAAAGCGAGCAAGTGTGCCGCAGGCACATTGGTGATTTTTCACGATGACGTTGAATAGAACCTTCAAATTTGGTACAGTTATAGATCATGAACCAGAATGCACACAAATGCACACACATAAAGAAGGGAAAAAAAAAGGAAAATTCAGATTTCAGTGACACTAGTCCCTCACAGGACTGTCAATGATTGAGGAATTGGTTTTGTTTGCCATTTCATATTTTTAGTCTTTCAGTGTCTTATTTTGTAACCTCCTCCTAGTCTTGCTTTATTTTTATACATTATTATGATTATACTTATCTATACTTAAGTGATGTAAAGACACCCATAGAAAAGCTATAGGTACACATAAAATTAATTAGATTTACAATTCCAAATGATGGCCAGCAAACAGCATAGCAATAATCCCATAGGGAGAACAAATTAACAGCTAGCCAATAAATCAGAACAAGGAAACGATGTTTTCTTTTTCACCTCTAAGAAATAAAATCTGATCTTGCCCAAATGCTTTACCATATAAACGACTCTTCAAAGATGCTCAGAAGGTCATGAGGTTTGACAGGGTTGTTTGGGTTTTTACGAAGAAAATAATTAAGCACATCTCTAGTTTTTGTGTATGTTATATCTCCCAGAAGGTATGACCTTGTCAGCTATCAAGACTCAAATATCTCTAATGTCACTGATATTTATCACATTCCAACCAAGAAAATAGCCACCTATTTATTAATTGGTTGAATCATTATCAATAATTACAGTTGTGCTAATGTTGCCTGTTAGCCTGTACATGACAATGGGTGATGAAAAATTGCGTATTGCAGCTGGGAATAGGTGACTAAAAGTTAATGTTCTGTGTCAAAGTACAGGGCAAAAAAATTCTTTCTCACCATCTAATAATAATGTCTTGCCATAGTCCCACTGAATCTCTTGGGTAAAGGGACTATCATTTGCTTTATTCACATAAGAAACAGGGCTCCGATCTGGTTGACCTCTATATCCCAAATTTACTCCATCCTGTTTTAGGATTTGAGTGTCCTGCATCTCTTAAAAGCATACTGTCCTCCTGATATGGTGTCACTTCCATTTCCTATCTTAGAGTAGAAAGACAGACACAGATATCTGCAGAAGGTAATTCAGACTTAATATGTGTCCAAACACCAGCATTTTTGTCAATTACTCTTTTACACTAGGTGTTGTGAGTTAGAAAGAGGAGTCTTGGTTTTCTTCAATATAAATGTTACTACTAATGAGAAAAAGTATAATCTGTGCCACAGAAAGTAATGTAACTAGCTTATCTTTTTTTTTATGGTGGTTTAAGACAGTGGAATTACTGTGTCTTCCTATAATTCATAAAATGAGCATTTGAGAACAAAGAATTTAAGACAAAAAGTACTTCTTCACTGACCCAGAGCCTTTTTTTTTGATTCAAAAGAGTTATAACAAATTTGAGAGACAAAATTTGCCAAGGTTAATAACAAAAAGTGATAGCCAACACTGAACTCTGTTTCTGCCTGCATGGATGGACTGCTATCCAACCGCATCTTGAATACGATTAAAAACATAATTTGACTTTGAAATCCAAATGTATCTAGCACCTTCCTCCCTAGAGGATCAAACCAGATGTGCCTTGTTTTCATCCTGCTGGCAGCTAAACATAATATTCTAGGTAGACATCCACAAAAATCCTGTGATATCTTAAAAAGTAAATTTCATCAGGGTAAACACATCTCGAAACCATTAGACCAATGAAATTTTAAACCTCATCTCACAAAGTTATATTTCACAAAAGTGGAAAGCAGTTTTTATTCCTTTTTGCTGCAAATTTTGTGAACATATGGTGTAATGTGGAAACATGGATAGTCAGAACAGTTAGCAGTTGCTGTGGTACTGCTGGCTTATTTCCACTTTACAAATTCATACGAAGCTAAAATATCACGCTGGTGACATATGCTTACCGGCTCTCCATTTACTGCCTGCAGCTATGGGCTCCTGTATTCTAATGGTAATTCTACAATCTGTTCACTGACAGCTCAGGGGGCCAGATGATATGCACACTACTGACAGGGACATCACTTTCATGAAACATTTACTTCTCTGCACCTGAATATTGGAGTAATCATATAGAGAGTCGACACACCATGAAATAGAGTTAGACTGAAGATTCTGAGAAGAAAATAGCAGACTGTCACTCAAAATAAAGTTCATTTTATACCCAGCAGAGCTAGGTTAAAAGACATTTCCATACACTGAAAATGCTTTCCATCCTTAAAGCTGCAGTTTAAAAGAAAAATGTTTTCCCCGTATTTTCCTTCGGTGGCTCCAGGGATAATTACACTCCAAGACCTGCATTTGGGAATGGAGTCAGAATTACAGTGGGTGGATGGGCACTGAAAATTCAACCCTGCCACATTGTCAAGAGCACATCTAAACTACCCCTGAGCAAGTTCATTTTATCTGCTGCCAGGCTGGCAGCGAGGTTTTGAACCCATGAAGGCTGTTTGCACGCAGCCATCCCTCAGATCAGACACTCCCACCTTGCTGGGGCAGCGGCACAGGTGCAACTGAGCCTCCCGTGGTGGATTGGTGCCCAAAGAAACACACAGCCAGGATGGGATTAGGAGGCTGGTGCTGGGGAGATACATCCATGAGCAGCCAAAGGAGTCAAAGGACTCACTGTGGGATTGGGATCAGCTGCTCAGAGCGAGAACTGCTGGACTGTTCCTAAGCAGGCACAGGCAGGGTTGAGAAGAAGCATAGTCAGGTGAGACCTGGAAAAATGCATAATGTGTTGCACAAATGCTGTATTTTGCAGAAAAGGGTAATGACAGATTCCAAGGCAAAAGGTTAATTTAAATATGCAAAATATTTGAGGAAAGGCCTAAAAGGCCAGATAATATCTTCTCGATTTGTCATTCCCACCAGAAGACAACAACCAGTTATCTGATGTCATGAAAGGGGAATAGAGCAATAGAATAAAACAAAGAATATTCTCTTGCTAATATAGACAGGTCAAGGATAAACATGTAATGTGTGAGCCAGCAGTTAGTAAGCAAGGAAATCGCCTTTCCAGCACCCATATTACCTGTGAATAGAAATACAGTGTTGACATTAATATATTTTCTATGTCCTGGCCCTTGTGGAAGTAATTATGAGCAGAGATGGCTCTGGCGAAGAAATTTAAGCATTACTAGGCAGACGGAGTAAAGTTAAAAGCTGGGCTGGAAGACACAGAATGAAATACTATCCGAAAAGAAAAACAATCATGAGGAAAAAAAGAGTATGAAATTTTTCCACAATAATGTACCACTGAACAGGAAACATCGTATGAATTTAGAAGAGAAACACACAAAAAGCAAAATGAAGATTGCTGAGAAGTAAAGCTTGTGATTGCTGCTGCTGGTGATCAAGAATCCTCCCTGTCAGTCCCTTGTGACGGTCCACTGAAAATCTGATTTTTGCTCCAGTGAGGAAAACTACCTTGATTATGCTCTGCTGGAATTATCATATGCTAGAACAATGAAGTATGGTCAGACATAATCAAAACAATGTCTTATCAAATATCCATGTGTGTAACATGAATCTTCATGGATACTTCTGTAATAACCACTCCCGTGGTTATTTCAACCCTTTTCCAAATTCTGATTCTCTGTGTATTCTCAGTAGATAGATGGCATAAAGCACGCTCAATGCTATTAATGTCGAGTTATAAAGAGTTTGTTCAATCATACACACTCCTTGTGACAAAGCAAAGGCTACCAGAGTTTTCTTTTTAGGGGATCTTTCAGCTTTTTTCAGAATGACAACTATCATTGCATTATTTTGGAATGGATACAGGGATCACATGTCCTTGAGATGTCCTGTGTCCAAGATTTAAACAGTTTTCATTTTTGTTATAAAGATGTAATTCAAGGAATGTACTTTGGATGTGCTGATTAGAACTTTTTTCATGAAAAGGTATTAATATGCAAGGTTTTTGCATGAAATGGCTTGTTTTGTAGAAAACTGAAACATCTGGATTTAGTTTTTGAAAAAAAAACTTTGAATAAACAGGAAAAAATTTTTTGACCTAGCTGAACAGTTATTTTTAAACAAAAAATAATTGAAAATATAAAAAACCTTCTGTAGCTGTTTTTGCATTCTCTTCTTCAAGCAACAATAAAGTACATAGAGGAATAACTGAAAGAAAATTATTTTTCCCCAGAAAATACTTTTTTTAAAACAAAATGACAAAAAAAAAGACATAAGAATACATAAAAGATTGACATTTTCAACTAGGTATAGTAGCTACATTTTATAGGATTACCCAGAAAATTTCTCTGCTTATACAACAGCAGGGATGGCTTAGGGCAATGTTACCATGTGGCTGGAACCTGCTACAGAATGTAGCAGGACGTGTACACACGTTTTATTCTTTTATGGAGCACTTATTTATATACCTCCTGTTTTTATTTATCCAAATTTACAGTATTACCTTAAAGTTTTATTGTTTTACCTTATAATAGAATAAGACATCCTCTGCTTGTGTGGGAAGATGAAGAGATGCAGCACAAAATCACTTCATTATTTTTCCCCCATTTTAAGTTTCTTCAAACACACTGCAATGCAAATTTTTTAGAATTGCCTGAAGCACTTTCTTGCAGTACTTCCTCTAGACTGAGGATGCCATAAATGCAGAGAGAATGGGTGAATGCCATATAACTGCTGTCCCAAACCTGGAATGAAGAGTAGCACTGTGACTGCATTTTTATGAGGTAATTAATTTTACATCTCTATTGCATCAGACTTTTCAAAACTGAATTGCACCTTGAATTTCAGGGATTAACATACTGGAGTACAAAGTGTGGAAAACAAGATATTTTACTGTCTCATTAAAAGAGTCAGGTGTATTTTGAAGAGAACACTTCTCTTCACGCCAGTATCCCTGAGACACTGGAAGAAAACACAGCTTCCTACACAAAATATGCAGACTACTTATATTTGAAACTTTTTACATTTCCTTCTATGATATGACACTTTTATTTGGGATCCTTTTGTTAATCTGATGGACTAACTAAAAAGGAAAGCATATGACACATACAGAAATGCAGGGGCTAATCTCTTTAACATGTACGGTTGGAAATCTTGAAGCCACCCAGCTCTTTACCTTGTTGTGCCACCCCAAGCCTCCCGTACGTGATGCAGCCAGATGGTGGCATGTGGACGAAGTTTGTTTGTTCCTAGTACTGTGTTTCGATCTGTCTCTGCTCTGTATATTTGTCACTGGCAGTGGCTTTTTCAGCTGTTTTCTCATCTTCTTCTCGCAGCACTGGAGCTTCACAGACTGGAATTGAAGTCACTCAGGTGCAGCCAGCAGAGGCTTTTCCCTAATGCTGTCTGATGGCAAGTCCCACACTGCACCTCTCCCCTGAGGGGGAACTGATGGAGTTGCTCTGTCCCAAAAACCATGCTTGGCAACTCCTTTCTGCGTAAAATTTTCCCAGGTCACGCTTGCATTAGCAAATGTTGTGGACTGATGACTTCACATCAGTGTTGCTCTGAGGCTTCCTTTCTGGCGCTCAGGCGTTAGTGCCTAGACAGTGAAGCTTGAGAATGGTGCCTCATTTACAGTTTGCTTTTTCCAATGTATGTTCTGGAGTTTCTGAACCTTTCAGGCTATATCACTGCTTTTATGAATTTGGTAGGTGGGTATGGCTTCAATGAAAGTCATGTATGAAATGAAAGCACCTACTGTTTTCATCCCATGGAAAATGTAAGGTAAACATTTTTTAATCAAGTAGTACTTTTTAAATAATTTTCTAAGTCTTCTTTCAGAACGGGAATCAGTGGTAAGTACAACACATTTTGATCCTAAAGGTTACACACCGAATCAATGCCGCTCTTTATTTCTGCACAAGTTCCTGAGGCTTCTGGGTGCCTAGGTCATTTTGCAGAGGATAATTTGGCCCAGATGCTTCATGGCATAGAACACAGTTTTTAACTCTGCTCTGGGGAAGGCAGCCTGTGAGAACTGGGAGAGGAATGCCTGTGACTTTTGTGAACCACCACCAGCGCATGGTAGTCCAGGAACGAGGCAGGCAACCCCAGGAGAAGCTCATGACGAAATTTGGCTGCCGCGTGATTAGGATCTCAAAGACATCAGTTAACTTCCAGGATACACTAGCTCTGCATTCTAAATAACTTATCTGCTTTGCGCTACCACCTTGATGCTTGAATTTCCTTTTAGTGCCCTATTTAGGTCATTACAGATCTTTTTTGGGGATAAGCAACCAAACCTGACCAAAGGTATTAAGGGGGTTAAATGGTCCATCCTGTTCACCCTGACATCATGAATCAAAAATTACTTTTGACATGGATAGAGCAAGTAGACCTTGAAAGCAGATAAATACTAAAATATAAAGTTAATATATAAAACATGAGTCCCTTGAGTGTTTTCTCAGAGTCTTTTGATTGCTTGGAGACAGCTCAAATGCTCAGTTTGTCTAGCGTTTTTTCTACCAATGTTTGGCTGCTGATTCAGTGGTGTCAAAGGAGCTTTTTTACAGGCCAGCACTCACAATGTCTCATCACAATATTTGTCTGCCCATTTCTGCTCAGCTTCCTATTTTATTTTAGCTCCAGCTGTAGGTCAGAAACAGACAAATATTCCCTCTCCTACTGGTGAAATCCCGGTGCATGACATGATGTATATGTGGCACCCTTATTCACCCTGCAACCGAAAGGCCTTTACTCTTTTGTGCCTTCCTTTCTGGTAAAATTTGACAAACAACGAAACAGCATTAAATACTCATCTCCTCTGTTCCAGTGCTTGTAGCAGGAGCATGTATTTTTTCTCTTTCCCTTTTTATTTCCATTAGAGACTTTTGCAATTTTTTTCTCTTATTTATCACCAGGGATACCTCTATATGTGGACTCAGTATTTGTCTTTTTTATTTTTTTTCCTGACTGTACAAATTGGGTTTCTTCATGTTTGTTTTTCGGTGATTGGAGAGTGTTACTAATGCTCATTTATTCCAGGTCTTGTTTCTGCTCTTGTATCAATGATACTATTTTCCTTACTGACAACTTCACTATGTGCAGCATCATTTCACTGAATTTCATGCTGGGCGCAACATAAAAAACCCTCTTTCCTTATAAAGTTAAAGTGATACTTTTTTGACAACACACATCAGAAAGACACTACAGAGTAGTGAACTCCCAAACTGCCTTCAAACACTTTTCCAACTAAACTAATCTTACATATTTGGGTAGAAAATGATAATAAACTAAGCTCTATTAATTGATATACAAGCTTCATCTCTAATTCACATGTCTTCCTTTTCTCAAGCCAAAAGTTACAACGAAGATACGCTTTTATGAACCCACCTACTCTCTGCAAGACCTTCGCCATCTCAGAATGAGAATGGATACATTTTCTCCAGCATTGCACTCCTTGGTTCACATTGTCACTTCGATGAGTCAAGCCAGGCTGCTCTGGCTACTCTGGATAGTCCCATCATCTATTCTGAAGTTGATGGAATCTCTGGGTAGTTCCCCTTCAGTTAATCCCTTCACTGCCTTTGAGGCACTTACTGTGATTGCCCCAAGAAACATTTCCAGTTTTCTTAGAGTTATTTACCTGCCTGTTTACTACTTGCCCTTAATCAAGTAAAGAATAGGTTGCTGGCTGCCTAACTTTATCCTGCAGATATGAGAGGACAGCAGAATGAGTCCTGTGGAAAGGAGTCATCTGTATGCATCTTCATGTTTAGGAAAAAAACAGTGTTGTGCTGTCCAAAACCTAAAACTAGAAGTGATAGCAACAGATTTGAACAGCTGGTTTTTCTTCACATTTCTTTAGAAATTGCTTGAAGTTTTGAAAGAAAGATGGTAACTACTGATGGACTGAAGATAATAACCATGGGAAGAAAAAGGACTTGTAATTAGCTTCCACTCACAAGAGCAAAAGTCAGAACAATCAATCCCGCCAAAACCTAAATATCCTACTTGTGTCTCTGCCTATCACTGCCTGGCTATTTTCATGTTTTACCCTGCAATCCCAGTGAGGCAGATACCTTGCCTTTCCCTCCACTCAAACATTATTATCTCTGAGATGATAACAAATTGTAACGGTTTTAAGCAGACTAAAAGAAAACGTTCTTGTTTAGTCTGAGGTCTGTCAACTCTGCCTTTTCTTGTGAAAGGTCCTCTCTCCAGCCATGGGTCTGGGAGGTGTAGGGTGCCAGCTCAGAGAGTCACTGACAAGTCACTTCAGACCTAGAAGGGCTGCTCTCAGGGCACAGTCCAACAACTTCACTGTCACCTACACTTACTGCTCACATTATGGCTCATCCCAAATGTGGTAGGGCCACCAAACTGCAGGAAGGTCAAGCTCCCTGAGCACAGGGTTTAGACCCCTTCACTGGTGCGCAGCAAACCCAGGCCATCTGCAGTGAGACTCCTATCCATGTGTAGGTAGACTCCATGTGGAGAGCAGTCTCATTTACATACATCAAAGTAACACCGAGATTTTAATTGGAAATGTTAATGGACATAAAAATAAATGGCAGTAGATTTTGATGGAGCAAGAAGTTAAAGTA
Source organism: Oreocharis arfaki (assembly GCA_013398015.1). Taxonomy (NCBI): domain Eukaryota; kingdom Metazoa; phylum Chordata; class Aves; order Passeriformes; family Paramythiidae; genus Oreocharis; species Oreocharis arfaki. The sequence continues at coordinate 363,650 of VZRR01011205.1, read as the reverse complement.
AATCTGGGACCCCGTGGCCCCTACAGAGTCATCCAAATTCATTGCAATTCTGCTGATTTCATTACCAGTTTATCTGCAGAGAGAAATTATTTCAGACTCTGGCATAGTAGTTTAAAGAGGAATAGCTCTTCTTGCAACCCTGTGAACTGATGAACTTAATTTAGAATAAGAGCATATTTTGCAATTAAATCTAAAATAAAGTAAGCAAACTTTGAATAAATTAGGCTTTCTCTAAAATATGAGAAATCATATAGTGAGTTAGTCAGGTCTGGCCATTCCAGAATGGCTCTTTCTACAGGAAAACTAGTACCAGGTGTGAGGTTTGATCCTAGATTGGGTAAGATCTTGAGCAAAGTACTTAACCTCTCAGTTACACTTCTCTTTTTAATTTTTTTTTCCCTAAACCCTTATTGTTCCAACAGCTCATACAGTAGGCAGCTTTGAGATTTAGAAAGTCAGTATTTTAAAATAACTGCTTATAATATAACATAATAATTTAAGCATTTAGGACTTGAAAACCATTCTCTTTGGAGCCCTTGAGAGAAGTGTTATATATATGCAAAAATGCAGATGTTAATATGAGCAACATGTACATATCCAAGAGCAACATTTGGCCCCCCTAAGTCAAATGAAAAAACTTTCACGCTTACATGCACACTCACAAACCCATCCTGCTGTGAAACTAGATATCATTTTCTGATTAAATGCTTACTCAGTCTGTCTGTACCACAGAGTAACTGCAGTAGTAATAAAGCTCTGATGTGGCATAGATTAAACCTTGAGGACTTTGTGGTGGCGCACTTCTGGATAATTGTATAATCAGTAAGAATAACACTTACCTCTTACAGAGCAACTTTTATCTTAGGATTTTAGGCTGTGCCAGCATGTAAGGTTTAAATCTGAAAACAAAACAATTTAATTTAGTGGAAAAATGAAGTTGTCTTAGGGAAATGGACTTTCTGCTGCATTCTATTCCTCTTATGGAATTGAAATTATGGATGTCTTTCTCTGTGCTTGCTACAGCAAATGAAGGTGATCCTCAGAAGGGCAAGTGTGAATGAAGAGAGAGAGCAAAGATTACGTGTAAGGTCACGTGTACAGACTCATGGCTATTGTCCAGTGTGCAGCATTAAAAAAGGCAAATCCTGTTTTCTGCTGTGGAACAAAGGGGCAGCAGAGGTGAGGAGCCTCCTATCTGCCCCCAAGCCTGGATACTGAAGAGGCTGTGAGCATCCTGCTGTGGTACTTCCTGAGCCGTGGTGCTCCAATGTCACTGGTGACTGCAGGGCTGAGGAGAGAAGGAGCTCTCTGGTCTCTCTGGTCTCCCTTGACCTCAGCTGGGTTATGAGCCATGTACTGAAACCTTTAGGGGGTGGTGTAACATCATTCCCCAATGTCCCTGGAAACTTGTCATCCCGTAGCACCTCCCACTGTGCCCTGCAGAACCATCTCCTGCAGGCAGAGGAGGTCTCAGTACAGTCAGCAGAGTTTTCCAGGAACCTGGAAAAGCATCAAGAGGTGGGCAGTTCCCTGTCTGGTACTTTTTCTTAGCTGATAGCTTCTCTGGCACTTCTGTGAAATTCAGAAATTTTATTTGCATGTTTTCCTGCTGGAGAAAGTCACTTTAGTGGATGATTGAAGGCAAAATTTGGCAGTTTTAATACTTGCAAATCCAAATTTTATAAACAAAGCTTTAAAATTATCTAAGTCCTACACATTAAAATTAAAGGTTTCAAGTCAAAATTATGTACTGTGTCTAGATTTATCTTTGTTCTAAAAGAATAAGGTAAGCAAAAGGGTAAATATATATATAAATCAAATGGGTAAATATATAAACTAATTTAAAAGGATGAAAAATGTTTTCATTTCATCTGGTTTACTTTTTTCAAACAATTCATTCGCATACTTTTTTTCCTCCTCTACTTTTGAGTCACTCTATATAGTCTCATCGTTGGCAACCTATTTTACCCAGCTCTATTAAATAATATAGAATATTAAAGACTCTTCTGAGCCCTTTCCCCTAGGTATGGACTCTTCCCAAACCCAAATCCATTTCAGGACTAAATTTCATCTCCTCATGTTCTAATTTGTCCCAGGAAAAAGTGAGGTCCCTGGTGTGCTTGTCCACTTGCCACTCTTCTCTTGTTCTGGCCTAAGATCAGAAAGGTCTGGGCATGTTTCAGGCCTTCACACTGAAACCTTTTAAAAAAAGGGGGCATCTCTGTGAGCTGTGGTGGGCTGAGAGCATTGATAACATAGGCAAAATGATGACTGAAAAACAATGATAAAATGTGATAAATGTGATAATATGATACAATTAGGATTAAGTGATGTTAAGAGGGAATTATAAATGCTGTCCTTCAAGAGTGAAACAAACAGTTCAGTCACAACTCATCAGCTATTCCTAGGAGATGCCTTAAACAGGATGTTTTGACAAAATTTCACTAATATGGTTATTCACAGTGACTAGCTGAGACGCTGATATAGGATTTTTTGGGGGCCATCTGGTTTGTCCATTTGTGAAAAAAAAGGAGATAATTTTATCTCTATTACTTTGACAGGCCACTAATTTGCTTTTGATATAATTAATATTGGCTCAGCACCAGTGAAGCTTTATTAAATTTAGGGGAAAAATTCTTCTTGCTTAAGACACTGAAAATGAGCTAAGAATCAAGATTACAGCTATTTTACTGGGATTTTCTGTCACTGGTTACAAGCACAAAATAGAATAAAAATATTTATACATATCAATTGCAATGTGTAGTGAAATTCAAACCCGAAGAATTCCTGTGTGTCTTCCCCTGCCCTTTAAATCATAATTTAAAGTATCTGAGCAAAAACCATATTTTTGTAAGAATAAAAGCCCACTGATAAAACAGGGAGGAGCAAAATGTGGGATTTCTCACCACAGCAATTTAATTTTAAAAAAGACACTTTAAAAAGGAGGCCAGTTTTGAAGATTTTCGAAGTTGTGAATAGAAAAATTGTTCCAAAGAGTGATTCCAAATTATGGTGATTTTCTGCCCAGAAGCACCTCAACAATGGCCTCAATCTCCTTCGACTGTCAAGGAAAGCAAATGATATTCACCTTGTTAAACTTAAAGTGTACCACTCTGCTTGTCTCTTTTGTCTTTCCAGGAAACTGAGGTAGAAGAGCCTTTATAATGTTATATGTCAAGAATCTGCTGTTGCAAAAATTCCCCAAGACATCCCCAAAACTCTCAAGTAATGACTTCCGAATTTACAGTTTTTATTTGATGTTCCATGGGCAGAACTCCTATTAGACTTCCCAGGGAAAGAACTTGTGGAAATAGAAACCTTGATGGTTTGTTGGTTAGTTGGTTGGTTGGTTGGTTGGTTTTTTTACCCAAGGAATTTTGTAGCACAGTCAGATTCTTACATTGCTGTGCTAAACTGCTAGTTGTGGTTTTGACTGTACAACAAAACACATCAAAACTAAAACTTCAAAAGAAACACACCTTTCCCTTCATTCTGTTACTGCTATCTCATTTTTGCTTTGAGAATATCAAAATAATTTCAAAAAATTCGATATGAACAATTAATGAAAATGATAATTAGTTACAAAATGCTAAACCAACTGTCAGGAGGAGGAAGAAACTAAGAATGTAGATATTTCAGGGATGAACAAAATAATTGTGCAGGTTCCCAACATGCAAAAATCCCATCAGACTAAGAATGCATCTGGAAAGTACCTGGATACATTGGTAACATGAGAGGCTGTGGCCTGTACCCTGCCAAACATCAAGTGAGGTTATGAGTTACATCTCATCTGGAAGCAAGAACAATACTGGTTCCAGTCTTCAGAGAGAATGAAACTACTACTTGCAGCTGAAAATTCCCAATTCAAAAGGAATACATTTTTGGTTTAGAATTCAAATATATGAATTTTGTGAATTTCAGAATGCTAATTGCTAATTACTAATACTGATTCCCTTAATTACACAAATTGTTAAGGAATTTAGAATATAAAAATATGGATTATTTTTCCTGAGCACCAAACACACACAGTGATGCCACACTATTTTCAAGTACTCTTGAAAAAAACCTGTACTTCTACTACTGTGTTAGCTACTGCTTTCTACTGTGGGCTTTTTCATTGAGATATAACATTTATCTGTTGGCAGTAGGTGCCTGGGTATCAAAAGAACAAAGATGAGAAACATATACTGCTAGCTAGCTGCTGTAATATAAAAAATATTACAGCAAAAAAATAAAAAGAAACTCAAGTGGGAATGCAATTAAATTACATATATTATGAATGGCATGAAAGCATCCATTCTTCTAATTATGTTCAGGCTCACAGAGATGAGGGATAACATCAGAGAAGATCATGAATGAAGAAAACTGATTTCACACTAGACCAGGGAAAAATTCTGAGAAGGAATCATAAAGAAGGACTTGACACATCCTTATAAATGAGAATTTTCACTGAGGACAAGAGTTTCGTTTGCTATACTAAATAACCCAGGTATTCTTCACTCAGAAACTCACCTGATTTTGCCCTAGGTGGTTTAAACTGCTGTTAAAAAATGAGTCACAGGAGATCTGCTCTCCTCTACATTCTCTCTAGAAATTGTTTAATTAATTGCTAGAAAAATGACATCTTAATTAAAAATGGAAATTCTTGGGGTTGGGTTTTCCAGGAAAATTAAAATATTTCTTGTGATAAGCTTTATAAAAGATTTGCAGCTGACATAAGAAATTAATAAAAACAGCTAAAGTGAGGAAAGGCAGTACAAACATGAGATCTGAGTCCTGTTTGTTTTTTTTTTTCTTCTACAGACAAAAAGCACTGTTCATCTTAAAATGGGACAGAGAGACAGCTCTGCACAAGTCCTAGAGGGAAAGTCTCCTGACACGCCTTTATCATGTAAATCATGGGCAACTGTCTGAGCTTCCAGGGTCCTTCACAGCCAATTTCCACCCTACTTTCCATTCTCAGCAATAGGATTAGACTTTCATCACCAGTGAATGGTAAGGCCCTACCCAGCACTTAGTCTTTTCAGAACATGCATTTATTCTTTCTCCATCGTGCACAGTAAGAAGAAGTTCTCATTCCTTGCTTTTCACTTTCTCAGCGGAGTGCTTTTTTACTAGAATCCAGGTTTTCTCCTGCCCTTGTCCTTTGTATTTTCCTTGGGACAGGGAGCATTGACTCCTGGGTGTGGGTGAAATGCACAGCACAACAGGACCCTGTGATTAAAAATGGGTCTTTCTGCTTCAGATTTGGGTTCCATGATCCCATGGACAGAGGAAGTTCAAGAGGCTTATGTTGCTGGAAGCTCCACAGGTAGCATTGTTCTGGGATTGAAAGTTTTTGCTTATGGCCCCTCAGCTATGATTACAGGCATAGTTTTGGGTAGCAGGATGGACATAGTTCAAGATAAACTGTTATATAAGATAATAACTGAATGCAACAACAGTAAAACTCTTGTTGTCTTAGAAAGCCTTAGTAGCTTTTACTGGTGGTATTTTTTCTCAGGGATGAGCATGTGAAAAAAAAAAAAGGAAACAATCACCAAATATCAAACACAAAGAATGGAATAAAACAATGGGAGGAAGTAAAGTCTGTACTGGTTCCCACAGATATCAGCAAACACTGTCTAAACCCCTAAAAACTTGTTTTAATCATCTTTCTACCAGTTTCCCATTTCCAAAAAGCTGTTGTTACAAACATGTCTTTTATGTATCTACAACATGTGGATTTTTCTGATCTTAAGATTACTGACTTAAAGGCAATGACACCAGTTCATGAAATGGAGACACAAAGTAGGTGCAGTCAGATATTGATGGGCATATATGTATATGCCTGTAGGAAAGCAAGAGGTTATTTTCTCAGTGCATTCTTCTTAGATAGCATAAATCTATTTTCATCCTTTCATGTTGTACTCACTTAAGCACATGCACACTGGTGATTTGCATTATCATGAGATATTCTCCGGCTATCTTGGGAGCTGGAAAGTACTGTTGAGTGAACCCTTTCAAATTCCTCAACAGCTTACTCAAGCTGTTTGAGAATGAAGTGTGCTTTCTGTATTGCAAAAATACTGTCACAATGCCCAACATTCAACCTAACTTCGGTGTTTCCTGACTTTCAGAGCCACCATTTATTGGCATGACTCATCTGGTTTCAGTGGAGTTGTGTCAGCAGAAAATATGGTCCCCAGTGCTTCACATGGCAACTCCCACCTTGTTTTAAAACACTGCTACATTTAACTTTTTAAACATTATAAAGGCAAAAAAGAGAGGAAAACACAAGTCCACATGGCTTAAAGAGTTTGTCTTACGTACCCGCAACTTGGGTTCTCCAAAATTTTCAGAGGAGTTTACCACACCAGTGTTTCTCTTCCTTCTCTGTACTGAGCTAGCTTTGCCATGACCGATCACTTGTTTAATTGGTCTTGCCTCCCATGCTCTAACTCACTCCCCAAACTCTTTATCCTTTAATAAAATTTCAAACCACTTTGTTCTTTGTTTTTTGGGTTTTTTTTACTTTCTTGGAATTTACCTCTCTGAATAATAAACTCTTCATTCAGTATGGCACAGCTCCTTCTGCCATCCCCAGGTATTTGTACAGTAAAGGCTGGAGGCTGTTCCCCTGTGCTCTCTTTTTCCTTCTCCTCGCTTTGGAACTGCGGTCTGAGAAAGCCCATATTACCAGATGAACTAATTATTAACCAAGTCTGATTTGTCTTTTAAATGCATTGATTTAGATCTAGATCTCCTTGTATAGAGTCTGAAATGAATGATCATGCATAGATCTTAAGATGCATTTCCTTTTTTTTTCAATGGGGCAGTACTGTTTTTGGGGGTTCATGTCACCATGATCTAAAAATAATCAGTTACAGTCTCAGCTTTAACCTAGTTCGAAGTAATCCTAAAAGAAAGTCTGAATTCTTAGTTCTTTCTTTAGGCAACAGGTTTTCCAATCTGAAGTATTCCATCAGATCAGAAGATTTCTCCAAGCCTTTTGATGAAAATGGCATTCATCACATAGGGCAGTATAGCATGCATTGAGGTGAAGAGGAGGTGAGCTGATTGCTGTAACTGCACAGTCCACAAAATAAAAATTGAACAATTTGCTATAATTTAGAAAGATGAACATGATGCACAAAATTATATATTTTATTTGAAGGACAGATTGCACATCTCTAATCAGGACTTAAAATCTGAATGAGAAGAAATTGTACCATAATTATTTTCCCATAAGGGAACAGAGAGGTTGTAAAAGCACCTAATACATCTCTGAAGATTTTGAGAAACTCTGAGTAGAGCTGCAGAGTAGCAAGGGAAAGCTACTGCTGTTATTTATCTCAGGCTCGTTAAAATAAAAAGTTTTACAATTCACTGAATGTTTTTTTCATGCAAAAAGCAAAAGATACCAAATGTTTCCATCTGCAAGGATTTGGGGTCCAATTTACCTTCGGTAAACTTCTTTGGGTTTCAGTGAAGCTGCACCATAGATGAATGCTGTCCTTGCTTTCTTCAGTTCCTCCATGCATCCTTTTATCAGCCCGAATTTCAAACTTTTGATTAAAACAAGTTTTCCTTGCTTTTAAGAACTTTTAGTTGGGACCTAAAGGGTCTGTGTAGTTCAACAGAAAAGACATAGTGCAGAGCACTGTCTGCCCCCTTCATTTACCTTTCTGAGTGGAGGCTTTCTTGAGCTGCCGTATCGACTCTGTGTCAGTGACAGACGAGCCCCTAGAAACCTTGATGCACCCAGGCCTGGGTGCCTTTAAGAAAGTATATATAAAAAGAGAAAGAAATGTGTGCTATGTGGAGCTTTCTGCTGTATCTGCCCAGGACTCTGGCAATGCTCTGAACTGATTCACAGACAATGGAAAGGGAATTTTACTCCTGCTTTTGCCTGCCATTGTGGCACTGGGGAAATCCCTTTATTTCTCTGTTTTTTCCTTTATCTTCTGATGTTTTTCTTATTTGTCCTTTCTGTTTGCTTGCCTGTCTTGACTATTTTCTTGCCACATTCAAAGTGATTGTGCACTGAACTACCGGAAGACCAAGAGCACACAAAAATGTTACCATCTGAGCCAGACTCCAGCAGCAACCCTTTCAGACAGGGGACCTTCATGCAGTCCTCACCCATTGTATGTGTTGGGTTAGATTGCAGCACACTGAGGCTTGAGCTCAACTGGGACTCTTACAGCTATCCCAGCAAAACATGGTCATAAATTACAAATAAAATACAGTAACAGTCATGAAAACACTTAATTGACAAATGCCATCAGGGTCCTCTGTCTTTTGTTTTAAAATTTCTTCTTCCTGCATTGTGATAAACATTGAGCTCTGGGAAGCCTCAGCTGGCAGTGTTGTTTGTGTTTGCAGCAGTCATTGCTGTAAGGACTTATTCAGAGAAAGATTTTTTTGTTCTTTGCCCTTTCATTTGCTCACAGCAAATTGCTCCCTGATTGCAGGAGTTTTACGGAAAATACGACAGATCTGAATGGCCTTTGTGACTTTTTTTGTCTTTGGAATCATGCTTATAGGTATGTAGCTCGATTTCCTCTTGCCTACACATGAAGAGATCACATCACCAAGCTCATACTTGGCTTCTATATGGTGTCTTCTATCACTGACTTTTTCCCTTTGAAAATTTGACTAGTCCTTGACAGAGCTGTTTTTAAGATTAAGTATCTATAATACACTCCATACAACCCTCCCTCTGGTCTCCTTTTCAACCCAAACAGAACCAGAGAGAATGAGGGCTTCTCCGTGGCCTGATCCTGTGGTTTCAACACAAAATGTGCATGTATAAAACAGAAATTTTTGAACATAAAATCACTGGCCCAAATTTATGATCCAGTGAAGCAAAATTTTCCCTATTCAAATTGTTTCAGGGACAGTAGGCACCTTTCTATTTGCAGGAGGAGATCCCTGAGGAATTGGACACTTGCATTGATTCACTGTAGTTTTCCTGTTCAAAGGAGAAAATGTATATATCTGCAGCCCAGATGAAGGGAATGCTGTATCTCTTTCTGTGAGAAAACAAAGAGACCTTGAAAAGTTAATCTTGAGAGGAAATAGTACCTTCTGACCACTTTCTCAAAATAAGCCCTATTTAATCATCCTGCAGACTTTTGAGAGAAAAAATGTCTTTAAGGTTATTGTGACATTTTCCACATCACTTTATAAATAGATGGTGGCACTAGTTCAAAAACAGTATCTCTGACTTTAAGCAAATCAGTTCTGACTGGCTTCATCAGCTTAGAGTTGGGGATGTGCTAAAAGCCTTGCAGAAAGGATATTACCATTAGAAAGAAAACCATTTAGAAAAAAATCTTGCATGGGTGAAATGAAAAGACAAAGAGATGGAAAGAAAAGAGATGCATTATTTCTATTGAGTTCTCTCTTTCTTCTGAGATTTATTCTTTTAATGAGAGATAAAAATGTTTAAATGATAAAAATATTTATATAGATTTTTTGACACACTAACATCCTTTTCCAATAAGTTATTCTGTGAGGAATTGCAGATGTTTTTCCTAGTTGACATCAGCTGTCTTTGTGTCTCACCAGAAGATGAGGGAATATCATGGGGATCTGCTTCTATGAGCAGATAGAACTAAAATACCAAAATCTAGGACTCATATTATGGATTACTCCAGCCTAAACCACCACAGAATGACCATTTTAGAAATTACTTCAGAGTACATCTTTTTTTAAAGCAAACTAAAATTTACCACAAATTCTGTTTTCCTTGATTATTTTGATTATATTGTGATACTGGAGGGCCCTTACACACTTGCCATTTTTCTCAGTCTTCCACAAATTTTCAAATACTACAAAAAGTTATTTCACCAGACCAAATAGTGAAAGATCAGGGGTAAGAGGGGGATTTTCCCCTCCATATGCCAAGAGACTTGTACAAGGTACCATCTTCAGCATGAGGAAACATTTAGTCAACTCAAGCTTTTAACTTAGGTGTGGGATACTTGACCATGAGGCTGAAATCATAGTGGAGAATTATCTGAGAAAGACCACCTATGGAAATTGTATCAGAAGTATTCATTTCTTTATGGATATTTGGAGAATGTGGGATTGAGACTGACTAATCATGCAGAGAAAGAAAAATGTCTTTGAATCACTATAAAGACTAATAAAAGATCATCTGAACAACACAGACACTCAGACAAGAGTTTTAGTGCTGGTTTTGGCTTACCCACACCACCCTCCTTTCCCCATCACCCTGCCCCAGCAGATCTAAATATATCTTGAGCTATTTAAGTCTGCCCTATGTGTATGTGTACACACACACCACACTTGTCATCAAGAAACAACAAAGAAACAGCAAAAGAGGCCAGCATCTCTGATGTAAATTAGACATTAGGAAAGCCTACCACATTGCTTTTTCCCTTGGCAATAAGTGTGCCAAGTATGTGCTTTGCTATGCTGGCAGGTCTAGATCCTTCTGGAGCACAGCAAAGCCAAAGGCACCAAAAGAGTTTGAGTTTCAAGTAACAGCTTGGGAAGGAAACTGGTCAAAGTTTGCAGCAGTTACCATTGCATAGCTTTTTCTTTAGCCATTTCTTTTCCTATGATAAAGTATAATTAAAATGTTAGACAAATAGGCTGAATTTCTGACACAAATCCGGGAACTGCCATATTACTGTTTTATTGTCTTTTTTTTTTAAACTCAGCTTTGTCTAGGAAGTTTTTCTAAGTTGTTTCTTTTTGCTTTTTTTTCCCTAGCTTCCATTAGATGTCAACTCTAACCTTTTTCCATCTTACTATTAAAAGAATGAAGCCTCTGACACAACAGCTTTTCCAGTGTGTTTGAAGAGCAGTATCTCTGGTTTTAACTTAAAAATTACAATGACTTGTATAGTCTGGGGTTGGGATGGAGACAATAATTGTTTTTCAGAACTAGGAGGAGGAAAGCCTACCTTTAATCATGGATAAAGAATGCTTCCTAGACATTAAAGGTGGCTAGAGAAGTGAGGGTAATAAGATAGAGCTGTACGTTAAGGTAAAGAATTTTTTCATCAAAGGGAAAAGGAACGGACAGAAAATAATCCACTGTAGTTAGCATTAAAATATTAAATAAATTAATTGAAATTATTGTAGCTATTTTTTTCTTTCTTGACTGAAAAGAGCACAGGTTGGAAGGGCATGCCCGTAATAAGTGCAACAAGAGGTGGTACAGTGAGTAACTATAAGCAGAGTTTTATAGTAAGTGTGGAGATGAATCCACGAAGAAGCCCACCGTTGGGATCTAAGATCATTACTGTCAGAAAGCCTGTTAATGGATACTTAACATATGTATGAGAACTAGAAGCGCAAAGCAAATGCAGACGACGACTGTGAACACAGTTAAGACAGCAAAGGTTTACCTTAAAGAAAATTTCTTTCTTTGTGATGTTTCATTATCTTTCTTTAAAATTAACTTGATGAATTGGATTTTTTAAAATATGATAAAATTTATATTCTTGGTGAATGTACTGAAGATTATGCAGACCTTTAGTTCTGATATGCTGCAGTAAAGATAAAAAAAGTATCTCTGTCCTACATTGCCTTATATCTAATCCTCAAGCATGTTTTTTATATAAACTGGAACAATGTCAACCAGCAAGCAATTAAAATCTCCATGAACATAAGTGTACAAACAAAGCAAAAAACTGACTTGACCAGAATTATATTCTAAAGCAAAGGCTAAAGTGACATTTCTTCTAACTTGGTGATTGCATTTTGTTATTTCTAATTTAGCTGTTCCTGTTGGAGTTGTCCATATTCAGTGAATAATAGTGACTTGTATCCGACCCATTTTTTCTGTGCTGTATGAGATGATCAGTCAGGTGTGAATCTTTCTGCTTTACAGTGGCTCAGGCTGAGCTGAATCACATTCTGAAAGCATTTACCTCCCTCCACTGACTGCAGAGAGATATGAGGGTGACCAGCAGAGATTCAGACACCTCCAGTGTAGATGCTGAAATGAATGACACCCCACGTTGTGATATACAAAAGGAACAGGCTGAAGGCATTACCAAGTTCCTCCAGAGTTCCACCACCAGCCAATTTGAATCTAAATCTTATTGTTCTGAAGGTGCACTGAGCCTTCACAATGTTTGGGGATAGTGATGTGCAAAATGAAGCAATTTTAGAGCACACTTCTGGGCTCCATGTGCACCACAGAGTGGAATGTATTTATTGGGAATCCCACTCAGTGAAAAAAGCAGACCTTTCCAGTATTACACTTGTGTACTTCGAATAAAAAAATTTCTCTGGGATAAAAGAAAGTTGGTTCTAGCTTTTCAATCTGATGAGAAGGCAGTGGTTCCCATCGCAGTCCTGTGCTGACCATAGAGCTGGCGAGTCCTGTGAAGTAAACACAGTTGCATATTGGGATAAAACTTATTCAATCTTTTGAGTACAACCATCTTTCCTTAAGCATAGAAGGATCCTTGAAGTGTCCGGAAGGTGAAATAACAGCAGATTCACACAGAAGAGGGATATGCCAACTGATCTTTCAACTAGAGGGACCAGGTATTTGTCCAGGAATCACTTTGAAAATAAAAGTATTTAAAGATCAGGAAAAAAAAGTATGCTCTGTAGGAGATTATTTTGTGGAAGTATTTTGTTTCTGGTGCTAGAAGGAAGCAAAACACCTGAAAGGAAAAATCTCGTAATAAAAGCCGGAGACTTTAGAGAGTACGATGCTGATAAATCTCATCAAGTAGGGTCAGTTTAGCAAGAGAAGGGCCACATCTTCCTTAGATTTCAGCTTTGGCTGGGGTAAGTCATGAGAACTTCCTTGAGCACACGCAGCATTTACCCACTTTGTGGAATAAGAACCAGTGAAAAGGTCTCAACAAAGAGAGACATCCCCACTCTCATCAACCAATATTACTCACACAGAGACTGTGTGAGAGCAAAGGCCCAGCCCTCCTTTTTCTGGAATGTTCCATACAGCAGCCAGATTGAGAGGAAAGTGGTCAGCTGGTACAGCCACCACTGCAGCTATGGAGAAGTGCTGCTCTCTGAGAGAGGAGAATCATCAGAGATGGAGGAAAAAACCTGATACTTCATTGCATCAGCAACAAAAAGGGCAGGACAGGATTAATTTTGAATAAAATCAACTAGACCCTCATTTGGATGGAGAGGGAGATAAAGCACAGAACAAAATGAAGTACTCATTAAAATTAAAACAATGTTAAAAAACATCCTTTAAGACCCAAATAAAAGAAAACAAAAACATATTCTGTCCAGTATCAAAGTCCATGATTTAAGAATCATTGGTATTTATTTCTGCATACCACAAGACATTTATTTAGAGACACATGCTTTCATTGCATTTCAAGTCAATTAAATGAAAAAAAACCATGGGTTTTATGCATTTTGAGGGTTTTGTAAAACCTCAACTCTCTTTGGGTTCTCTGATCTTTAACCTTACTGACTATGTACTTTGTTTTCATTGTGAATACCATTTAAACTTCACAAGCCCCTTTTATTCCTTCACTTCCAATGCCTTGTAGCTTTTGTGCACAATTGCCCTGCTGTCAGTTCTTCAATGCATCCTCTGCTCCGACTTTGGCCACATTGAATCATAACTTTCTCCTATACTCATCGGACCGACAAAGCCCTGTGGATCAGGAGGAAAACTGTTCCAGCTGACTGTTCATGAGGGGTCACAGGGATGCCTTCCCATTATTTTTCCTGCTTGATTTGGGGATGGCCAAAGCCTCAGTCTGCTGCAGCACCTGTGCTGTGTCTTTTCAAGCAGAAACAAAGCCAGCCCTCCTGAGCTTTGCAGGAAATGAAGGAGCTAACTACAAGGCTAATTTGCATGCACCCATGTAGGATTCAGTCTTTCAAGCTCACAGGATAATTTATTGAAACAAATGACTGCCATTTTCTATATCATAAATGTAATATTTGATCCACACTATTTGCTCAGACAAATTTTATTATGTATTTGTCTTATACAAGGTTTTAATAAGCTGTGGTGGAGAGCTGTACACAGCACTTAATGCATGCACTGATATGTGTAAAATCTAAGATCAGGGACGACAGTATATATTTATAGCAGTGTCTGGGAGATTATATGTAATGAATACATTATACCACATACACACCAGAGGCAGAGTTAAGGATGCGCCTGAATCCTGCAATGTGGCATTTCCTAACTTACGTGTGCTCAACCGTTCAACCTTAACATTCCCTGAACATTCTCCAATGGAACATCTATCAGCCCACATAATCAGCTTGCAAGCTACTCCCACAGAGAAAGATATTTCAGATTGTCCTCTTCCAAGAGACATTAATTAATGCATTTTCGTTTTGAAATGCACTATTTTCCAGCCAACATGTTCTCATGACGTTTAAAAAGCTTTAAATCTTTGTGGAGTAAGGCTCCCCAGGAAGGTTAAAAAAATACTCTCTGCGTCCCGTTTCCTTGGGGCTTCTCTGTTTTGCCCTTCCACTACAGCTATTATGCACAGCTTGAATTCTGCGGAGACATGGTACTGTCGAAATACAAGTAATTATACTATTCTCTCTCATTTTTACCAACTATTATTTTCATTTTTTGCTCTTCCTTTTGTCTTTTTTTTCAGCTGTCTTTATCTACTGCAAACATCACTTGCAGGTTATTACTTGCAGAGAAAATGCCAGCTGAAAATTGATGATAGATGGGTGAGATGTAAATTATTGCATATTGGGGGGCCCAAATTACAAAATAGCTATTTGGGTAACCAATTTAATCTGAATTCTTGCATGCTGGGCAATTCCAAAGTATTTTAGAAGGGTTGTTTTTTTTTTAATTTCCTCTATGAAATTACACCTATAGTGCCTTTTTCTTTATTAAAAGAATAAAATGTAAAGATGTGAAAAAATGTAGCCTCTTCTTGCTAGAGCTAGCAAGAAGTTTTGGGTGGCACCACAGACCTTGCAGTAAAAGCTTACAATTGAGGAATTGCAATTTGATGTTCATTCCTGAGTCAAATACTGCTCTGGGAAAATTAAAGCTAAATCTATTAATTTCTAACATTCAGCCCACAAAACAGACCAAGAAGGCTGGCATGTACATTCATATAGTAATACTTTATATTACGAATGGGGTTTTTTGGGATTTATGAGTATGTAGTTCTTTGAAACAGAAAAATCAGTTGCCATTGCAGTTGCCATTTTGCTAAACAATAAAAATAATAAAATAACATTGTGTTGCTTTTTAATTGTCTTTTATCTAATAAAAGGAGTAAATTGTTGAAACCCTCTGTTTTCAGAAAAAATGGCATTGGGGAGAATATAGTAGATGAAATGGTGAAGCTAGATTTTTTTTATGCTCAGCATTTAAAGGTAAAAATGGCCTCAGCAAAAGAAGTTCAGCCGAGAAATTTGAATGTATACAAGTTTGTGGGCCAAATAGGGATCTGGGGAGTTACACGACTGATTAATTTGGCCACCTGTGTTCATAAAGCTTCTAAACCCTAACGAAGAGAAGTAGGTAGTAAAATAAAGATTGACTATTACAAGTTTTAACAGCCTTAATAGCAGCTCTTGAGACTTGATACGGTGACATTATTGCCTGAATTAAAACTCCATGCTGCTTTGGCTGTGCAAAGATCCAGAGCTGGACAGAAGCAAATGCTGGAAAGGGAACACGCACCTCAGCCAGAATCCATCCATCAGGAATCATCTGCTCTCACAGACGACACGGTGTCAGGCTTTTAACACAAGGTCATCAGAGCTGACCACTGGCAACCTGGCTGTGCTCAGGACACTGTCTCGAGGGTGGACAGTGATCAGTTAAGCCATTTGACAGTACCAGTGATACTATTGAATGAAATGGGGCTGGAACAGATCAGAAGCAGAGAGGCAAGAACTGGGCAGCTAAGGTTTCTGCCTCTTTGTGTCAGAAAACCTCCCATATTGTCTGGTATTATTATTTATCCTGAAAAACATTTTATTCCTCTCGCTTAAGGTGTTAGGAGATATTGGTGAGGAGTACAGGTTGATAGTACGCCTCTCATAATTGCCAAGAGATATCTCTCAGGGAAAAGATGTTTTGACCTTGTTCGCATTTTTCTCCAAAGATGAATGTATGTGATTGTTTTAAAAGGATTAAATTGATACTCTTTGATGTATCTTTACCAGGTTTTATGAAAGCTTTGACCAAACAGTGTGGGTGATAAATTCATTATGGGTGATAAACTCATTATAGTGATAAACCTGGTATGGGTGATAAACTCATTACAGAAGAGCCCTAGTATGGCGAGGCTGATACAAGGCTTTCTATCACTGTCAGCAAAATTGCAAACCATAAAACTTCCACTAACATAAATGATGATCTTGGCACACTCTTCTCTTCCATCTCACCCTGTTCAAGGGGTGACCTTAGACACCCACAGTTTCACTTATTTTCTTCAATCCCACAACTCACAAATCCCTACATATTCTTGTTAACAAGTCCAGGTTCTCAGCTGATTTCTGGTGTTTCCTCATTCCAGAAGCAGACAAGGAATTCCCTCCATGTCTTCCTTCATTTTTCCAACCCTGCCCTTCCCACAGATATTTCCACCAGACCTCATCAGATGCACAGCCTGGGGGAAGAGCTGTCCTCCCTCTCCTCTCTGATCTTGCTTAAGGAAGCACTGTTTGGTCCCACCACCACGACCACCTTGTTCAGACCAACATCCCATTTCTCCTACAGTCTTCCATATTAACCTTTGCCCAGAAAATACCCTCTTGAGATCCTTTATTCAAGAAGCATTTTTCCACTAGCCTGACAAGAAATTGCCACCTGTAATGGCCCAGATGAATGCTAAAACTAATTACTTGCAACACAGCTATTGCTAGAGATTCTTCAAAATTTAGCGATGTAGGTCTTTCCCTCCATCCCTCCAGCACCTGCAGGATAACATGGAGGAACATCCTGCAAAAAATGCCATGTGAAGAACAAAAGTAATGGCACAAATCTGCATCTGGAAAATGTATTACTGAAAAGAACTCCGGGTCTTTCAAGATGTCACACCTACTACAGATTGCACAGTCAAGTGGCCTCCTTGACTGACAAGTTGAGCATTTGAACATGACGTCCTCAGCTGAATCCAAGTCTCATGTTCACATCCGTACTCAATGTCTTTGCTCATCTGAGACCTAGATGCTTCCCTGGTTCCCATCTGCAGGACTTCAGACCAGGTATTGGCTAGAATATATAGCGAATTGATACTTGAAGAAACACTACAGTCAGTCGAGATCCAACTGTTTTTAGCAGCTGCAGGTGCTTTGTCTCTCTAACAGAAGTAAGAGAAGATACTAAGACAAGTAAACAAACCATCATACTTGATAGTAGACATGCAGCATATGCAACTCTGTCACTTGGTAGAATGACAGAGGTATATTTGAACAGGATTAAGGAGGTAGGAATGTGATGATTTTATTTTAGTGCCAAGGTGATTTTTCTGGGGGATAGTTCAGTGATTAGCAGAACAGCTCAGTGCCACAGAAAAAAAATTTCTCCTGATTCTGTGCACTGAGCTGTTTTCTGCTAAATTAATGAATTGAATTGGTAAAAGACCTTACGGATGGCAGAAATGGCACAAAGGAGCTGTGGGAGCCCACCTTTCCACCACAAGGGCAGGACAAGGAGAGCTACAGGCACAGGCTGGAAGGGAGAATGCAGCCAGCCCATTTCAACAGCTCAGTGTGCTGTTGAATCAGGCACCAAGATGCAATCTGCAGACTTAGAAAAATTTAAAGAGAAAAACTTTCAGAGTCAACAGGATCTCGACACAGGGCAGTATTTGGTCTCAGGGTGTTGTGGTTCTAAATGTTTCCATTTTAACTATTACTTTTCTAGTGATATTGCAACAGTATTTACAACTAGGATCCTGTATGCAATACATTGTACAAATTCCAGAAGATTATCTCTGCTATAGACAGCCTAAGCCCAATGTCCTCAATATGCAAATCCATGTGTATGGGAGTGCAGCATTCATATATCTTTATATGCATCACTACAGGCTTAGAGTTGAAGTCTTACAAAAAATTTGAATTTCAAAAAGGGGAAGAAAATAGCACTTGCAATGGTATGGCCAGCTGGTGACTGTTTCATAACAAGGCCTTTTTTCTTCCTCCTTTAAATATAATTTACTGGAACTTTACTTAGAGTTGCAACAAATTAGCAGCTATTCATTTTGTAATGAAGAAGGCCTCATGAAATCTAAGCTGTGAATAGGCAATCAGAATTTATTTGGACATAAAGGGTTATTTACCAGGCTAATATTTCAATATTGAACTCCATACGCTATCAGTACCATCATACACCATTCTATGCAGTTGTTTTAAATTCTTATGTCATTGCATTGCCTCTCATTCTGCACAATACCTGTAGCTATTGCTAATCCCTGCAAGAAAGACCACCAAAAAAGACAAATTGGTTCTTCTTTGCATAATACATAAATTTAACTCATCTTCCCACAGGCCTGAACAAGCAAAAGGAAGCTTTTATTCTACTGGAGTAAAGTTAGTTCTGGGGATTCAACAATATGATTACATGCCATCTTTACTTAAGTTCAAAAAACAATTAAGAACACCAAAGAAAACCAGCCTTGGTTCTTTTAATGGAACTATAAAATATGCATAATTACATCAGTTCAAACTTCCAATCTTTATGCCTTCTAACACCCAAATAATTTTGTGCTTCCATTCCACCAGTTAACCTTTAGATAGGCCACCAATAACTCATTGCAGTGATGTTTTCTATTATGTCCAGAAAATGTTTCCCACTTGGCAGGGTACTGGTGATGTTAGTTGGTAAAACAAAGGGATGAGGTTTATGGATTATGGGCTCTTGTTGTTGCTATGCCTCTTCTGTGCCCTTGAGCTTTTCTCTGTGTGAGTACCCTATTGTTTTGAAGAAATGGTGGTCAGTTAGATGGGCCGTACTGGCACTGAGGTTTCTGCAGTGTTTCAGATGAAATTTGTGTGACTGCACAACACAGTGTACATGAGCAGCAGGAACAGCAGGTTTGTTGTGCCCAGTCTCCTGGGAAAACAATCCTGGATCCTGGACAATGGTATAAAACTTCTGAAACCCTGAACAGAGCTTCCTGTTGTTATAATCTTTTTCTCACTTCACAAAGATATGTGTGGGGAAATGTAGGTCTTTGAGACCCCAAGAGCCTTCATGGTGTCTGTGTGCATTCTTTCCTCTCTGAAGGCTGTGCTTAATAAATCAGTGACTCTGTGAAAAAGTATGCAGCTGCCTAGTTTTGGATAAGCAAAATTTGAAGTCCCAAAATCTCAGTTTCTAAGAACCTATGCCCAAGACCAATTTAGGCATCTAAAAATTGGAATCGGAGTGGGAACTAATCACAGAAAGCTCACTTAAATTATTATAGAAAAACTGTTACTCCCCAAGGTTAAGAAACAGGCACCCAGCCGAATCTGACAGATCTCTCGAAGTGAGCTTTTCTCTCTGGTGCCTACAAGAAACTCTTTTGTTGCTAGTACATGGGGCAAGGAAGATATTATGTGCTTTTGGGCAGCAGATCCCTTCCCACCTCCTGAAAAGGTTCAACACACTTAAGTGCAAGAGAGACACGGAGTTCTGTGTTGTGAGTCTGGCCAGCAATAGCATGGATGGGGCAGCACAAAGGTCCAATGGGTGGTGGAGTTTTCTCCGAGGAGTATTTTTACCAGTCTGAACTGCTCTGCATTTGCCTCCTCCTGTTTTACTCCCAGCTGTAGTTGTGCTTTAGTCTCTGGTTCTCTTTACTGGTCTTTCATTGCAAAATGATTATTATAACTGTGCCGGAATCACAAGGAAGGACCTACGTGGGTATTAGGTCACACATTTTCTTAAAAAGTTATACACATTACGTGGGAGTGTAGCACATCGCCATGAGCAACAGCCTTACTTCTTGCTTGTTTTAATTACTAAGTAAATTAACTGTAAGTATCAAGAAATATTTTTAAGCAATGAATGTAACAGATCAGAGAAAATATTCAGAAGGTATGAAGGAAGTGAAAATAAGTTGAGCGTGTGCCGAAGTGTTTTGCCACTTTTGCTGAGACTCTTTTTTCACAGCTACGCATGTATATCATTCGTCACCCTGCCCTCACCCAGGGACTCAGGGTCCTGCAGAATAAGAATAGGAGCCCTAAATCCCTGTCAGCCAGCCAAAGCCACGCACTCTGTATAACAAATTTCTTTTGTCCCTAAAGGTGGCCTCAAATAATTTTAATAAATCTTTAGTAATGCATTTCTGTATCTCAAAAACGTAAAGGTCAGATGGTGCTATTCTGCCTGACCCTGACCCTCAGCTATTTTCTCCGTGAGTGCAGCAGGATTGCTCAGGCAGTGATATACAGCACAGCAGTGGTGAGCGGGAGAGGCAGAGCCTGGCTGCTCAGTCTTTCTCCTGCTGGCAGGCGATGGTCGCTGCCCGCCCCCCTGGCCAGGCTGGCTTTGCAGTGCCCGGGGGGAGGAGGCTCCTTGCCCGCAGGGTCCAGCACAGCCCTGCCAGCGTGTGCTGCTTGTGCTGCTTGTCTGTGGATTTAATGGAGCTGCCCCTAGTTTAGCTAGAGCTTTTTTATGCCGTTGCTTCCTGGCTCCCCCTCAGCGATTTCCTTGTTTAGTTTTAACGTTTTAATTTTGCCAAAATGTTGAGGCAGCCCTTCACCTGCTGACTGGGTGTAACAGCGCCGCAGCAAATGGGGGGAAATAAAAAAGGTGCTTAGCTCAGCTGAAGTCCCTCTCTTGCCGCCATAAAATTAATTGTTATCATTATCTGCTGCTTTCTGGAGACCATCAAGTTACCTGCTACACAAACTGTAACGGCAGTAACAGCAGCTGAACCTGACATACAGCCCTGCCCTTGGTGTATTAAATCATTCTGATGTAATGTCTCACAAACCACATGACTCACCTATTAAACCTTTCCAGGGGCATGTGCTCTGGCAGGAGGAGAGAGCTTGTAATGAGGCCAAACGCACAGAGGATAAAAGGAACATATTATGAAAACAAGCTATTGAAGTTGTGCATGCTAATCTGAGCGAATGCATTTGGACATGCAAGAGATTTGCTGCTTCTGTGTAAAATATTTCCAATTCCTTACTTCCCATTGCAAAGCTGATTGAGTCAGCAGCAGCTTGCCGCTTGCATTCCAGGTGGCGTGATATGTCTCCTCATACACTAACTCATATAGGTCATTAATATGCTAAAGAAGTTGTAGCCAATTGGCTCCCATGGTGACAGCTCCAAAAGCTTCATGAATAATCAATGGAGCACCTGGAGGCATGAAATTTTCATACAAAGAGTTTCTAGACTTTGCATTAAGCTCTGAGCAGGGACAGACAAGTGATAGACATGACTGGCACTTTGAGGAGTTTCAAAAATAAGAAGCGTTATTTTAAAAGAAAACAGCAATCTTATTTAAATAAGAATAAATCTAAAACTCCACTTCCTGGAGCATTTCTAAGAAAGGCACCTAAAGTGGTTCCCTTGCCATCTTCTGGACAGAAGCATGTTATAGAGCTGGTGAGGGTGAGTGGGAATACTTCAGCTATTCTATGTAACCTTCAATAAACTCATCACAGAGCAGTGAGGATTCACTGACAGAATTAAAGAGCTGCAACTTTAGAAAATTAATAAATGATTACTTTACTTATTTTTTCTGAAATAATTGATATGCCCATAGACTTTACAGATAAAAATCACGTGATCTGACTAACACTGACTATTGTAATGAGCAAGGTCTCGGTTCACCCACTCTAAAAGCCAGTGTCTTTCTGACATTGTTTCCTTTTTAAGTACTGACATATAATCTCAGAGACACTTTCAGGCAACCTTGCTACTGAAACAAGCGCACCACAGGCATGACACATCTCACTCTTCGATTGAGCTGATCAGAAAAATTTTTAGGCCTCTCACAGGAAGCGGGACAACGGTAGGTAGAGTCCTGCCCGGTGCTTTCCCCAAATCAGCTTGTGCCTCACATGTTCCCAGCGCTGACAAAGAAGAAATTGGAGATGTGCTGTGCAGTCAGCACTATGTGTACAGAGAGAGCTGTAAGAAATGAGGCAGCTCCAGTATTTCCCCTTCCATGTGGGGCTGCTGTGTGCAGGAGATTCTCTTGAAGGAGTCCGGTGCCGGAGAAGTTGTGGGATCCTGTCCCTCCAAAGCTTTGCCACACTGTCCAGTTTTCTGTTGTGAGTATTGACTTCTTGTTCAGATGCACTGGGAGGAACAAGGAAAAGTGTCAGTACTTCATCTCTGCCTGACATATTTCTCACACAACTGCTGAGAAGACAGCAATGGTCTCAGCCACTTCTGACTCTACTATAGGCAGTTTTCCAGTCACATCCTACAGAGCCTACAAATTACATGTACTTCAGTCTCAGATGTATTTGGTGTATTTCAGATGAGATCCTCAGCTCAATATTAGTGCTCTTTGCCATCTATTCTGACATAATGTCAGTCCTGGTCATCAATAAAAGAGTTGGAGAGTTCAGGCTGTGGAAACACCATGAGCACCACCATGATACTCATGTACCAAGAGTTTTGCTGGTGATGAAAATCTACTGATGCTGGAGTTAATCAGAACTAGCCCAGCTAGTGTTGGCTGAATAACTTAGAAATCTCTGGTTTTCCATCTTGAACACTTCTATTAGCAGAAAACAAGAGCATGACTATATTGTCGACATGGCCCTACATAAGCAGGGACAGCCCTTACTTTGTATTAGTGAGGTCTATCCTCATCAGAACTGTACAAAGGTTGCTAGAATCTTTCTTTGCAATCTCTTTTAACAGTGACATGCAGTAATGGTATAACACCAGAGAGGCAACCTGTAGGGTTATGAGAAGGTAATGTGTTACTGGGAGGTAACACGGAAAAAAACTCAAAAGGAGTTTCAAAAGGTTTTTTCCCCACTAAAGTTTAACTGAAAGCTCTACAGACCTCTTGTGCATTTGTGTGCTCACACACCAGCAATTGTGCTGGCTCACCCAGGAATGCAGCAATAGGCAAAGGTTGATCAAATATTAAAGGTCTAAAAAAACACATTAAAATGAGGTACAAAAGAGAAAGCACAAGGTCTTTTAAAAGGCATTGGCAGTTTCTTAATGTTTTCTAAAGTAAAAGAACTACATATTGTAATTTTTCAAATATTATCTTTGTGATGAATAGCCTGCATTGTTCTCACTTTGTATGACACTGTTCTCTTAAACATGTGGCATTATATGCTCTGGCATACAGAAAATATTCTCACATGAAAGTGCAGACATCCTCACATGCACACATACCAATCTACCACACAGTTTTTTCTTGAGATCAACCATCAGCTAGAAAGCATTGAAGATGTCTTTGCAAGGGTCTTGGCTTAGACAAAAAAATCCTGAAATCCTCTAGCTCATTCATTCACGAAGGAACAAAGCAGGTATTTTCCTGATCAACCACTCAAGGAGAAACTTAAAATATCCACCATCAGTAGAGTAATGGCATTGACTTCTGTAGACTGTAAGAGTTTGCTCAAGTCCTCCAAAGACAGGGATTTCCAAGGCCATGCACACCTACCAGGCTGGTTAACTCTGTTCTTTGTAAAGTGGAACAGTCTGACAAAAGTACTAGTATACGTGATGCCCACATTATCTTCTTGCAAACTTCCTCCACATAGCATTGTATGCTACTGCCGCTACACCTTGTGCCTACATCTTAGGTGGAGACAGCTTGATGCAGGTGTGGACTGGGCAAGATAATATCGTCACCCATTTACCTTCACAAAAAATGTGATTAGTACTCTGCATCCTCAAAGATTGTCTTAGGAAAAGTGGGAAATAAGGCTGGTGAGTCACAAGATCTCCACACCTGTATTGACTTCGGCTATGAAGAATTTTTTAGTAGTAACTGGTATGGTACAATATTTTGGATTTGTGATGAAAACAAAATGTGTTAATAACTCAAAATGTGTTAATGACCACAGGTATATTCTGTACAAATGACATTGCTCACCAATAAATGCTGGATGAAGGAGGAAGGGAGGACATTCAAAGCTATGATATTTGTGCTTCCAAGTAGTCATTACACATTACGACACCTGCTTTCTTGGAGAAGGCTGAATACCTGCCTGCTGATGAGAAGTAGTTAATGAATTTCTTGTTCTCTTTTACTTAGCTTTTTCTTTACCTATAAAACCATGTTTTCTCACTTTTACCCTCCTGATTCCCTCCCTCATCCACCCCAGGGGAATCAGTGAGTGGCTGTGTGGGACTGAGCTGCCTACCAGGGTTAAACACCACCACTATCATACCTCAGAAACATCTGGGGAGCACTGGAAAGCTCCTGACTCTGAAGACAGGTTCAATTTCTTTTCCTCCTGGATTGCTGTCTCCAATTTTCCAGAGATCAGTGTAGAGGAGGTAAACCTTAGAAAGATGTCTTCTCTCACATCTGCTTCCTTCAGGTCTGTCTGCGTAAGATTTTCCTTTCTCCAATTTGCTTTCAGGGCTCTCTGTGCCATATTTATTAAGCTTTGCAGCTTTGTAGCCACATCCAGAATACACAATTTGGAATCCCACACTGATTGTCTGTTTAAGAAATACAATGCCACACTATATGTAAATATCTTTTCATTTGGAAATAAAGTGCACAGCTTAGAGTAAGGACAGTAAATACTTGCAATGGCTGATGGAAAATTAGGAAAGTGGTGAAATTCAGGCATGGCTTGTTATGACTGTAGATGTTAAGCCTTACAAATATGTTACACGGGATAACATCTATAAAGCATGCTCGCTTCTGTTTAAACTTTAACTCTACACTGTGTGTTAGAATCTTACATGAGATAATTACTAACAGGGATAAAAGCTTGACTTTGACATTTTGAACATGCATCCTTCTAAATTCTGTTAGAGTCATTTGTAGTATCTAAGCAGCTGTAAAACAGATTGGTGGCATCTCTTCTGACATATTTTATGCGTGCAAGTCCTCCGTGCTCTAAGAATAATGTTACTACTTGTGCTGTTTTAATGCCTTCCTGGACCACAGCTGAAAACTTGCCCTCATCAAAAAGGACAGAAATGCCATTGAATTTAGTTACACCAGAATTTCTTCTTATATATTTGTAAAACCTGCTCAGATTGAGGGTTCGGTGGAAGTCTGAGGATAACTGTGTTGGTGATCAATCTGTCAATTTGACTGATATTTTAAAAATATGTCTGAGTAGAAGAATTTTCTTCCCCACAAGAATGGCAATATCTTCTGTGCCCTGCAAGGCTTGAGATCACCCTGGGTAACACCCTGGAAGGTGCAATCGCTGACCCACGCACTGGAGCTGGGACTCGGCTGAATCAGCACTCTGGCTTTGCAGCAGGATGACATCCAGCAATTCCCACCCAGAAGCCACTCCAGCAAGTTCTCCAGCCTAAATGAGCTGAGGATCAAGGCAGCAAACCAGTGTAGAAGTAAATAACATGGATCAGCAGTAGTGAAGACTGAGGCGCTGCTGTTGAGCTTGACTAGGTCTGAGACTCATTTTCCCTGCTACAAAACAAAAATTCCTTTACCCCATTTAAAGCTTTGATAATTTTGGATAAAAAAGCATAGAAGAAGTAAAAAAAATCATCTTTATAGTTTATTTGATGCAGAAATGTTTTTATCCTGAGGGCAATTTGCCGTGTCTACTGGGTTTCACTATCCTCATTGTTCCTCTAGGATCACTATTTAGAAAGAAGTGTAAGAAAAAAAATATTAAAAACCTATAAGTGTTTTTTCTAAATTCCACTTCAACAAATTTCAAGAGAGTCTCTCAGGAAATGAAACATATCTAGCTGTCCTGGGGGGCTCAGTCTGCAGTCCATGTGTTCCATCATGAGGCTACTAAACACTGGGAGAATTTTTCTGCCTTTACATTGAAGACCAGAGTCTTTACATTGCTTACCAGAGTGCAAATCTGGAGCTCTGGTGTTTCCTTGTGACCAGAATTTTCAGAGCTTACTGTCCACTTCCTGCAGAAATCCTAGATCCATAGATGGTTTCAGTAATTACTTAGCTGATGTTGCAGGTTCTCCTAAGTAAGAAAATCCACAGGCATATATTATATTATGGAAGGTAAAACATTACAAAACTGGCAAGAAAAGAGAGTCTCTTTCCTCAAGCGGCCTCAAGCCATCACAAACATCTTAGTTTGCCAGGAAGTACTGATATTTGGCATGTACCATTTTGATTAGAACCTCTTCTGACTTGGAGCAGGTTTCCACTTTCAGCTAGCAGGATCATTGCTGCAGGTTTAACCCTGCATTTGTGGGGTTCACAAAGTAAATATTATATTTTCGCATTATTTTGCACATAGTAAAACTTTTTTTTTTTCCAGATCTCTCACAGACCCAATCACACAAAGAACTGCAATTTCACTGAGCTTTTCACTTTGCTCTGGAAATATATGGGGAACTGAGGTAGGAATACAATATTTGCTATTTTCAGACGTTCTCTGTCTGATGTATTCATGCAATGTGTGTGTCAACAGATGGATTTCTTAGGGCCCCTGTAAACTAATGAAAGAAAAATAAATATTTCAAAGGTCTAGTTGATTTGCACCACCCTAGATGCATGCTTAAGGATGAGGTCAGTCATTCCTTAGTTCCTTTCTGTTGTCTCAAAAGTGGCCAAAGTTGAATAGTTAAGGTGTAGATGCCTAACCCATAAACATCTACACGTGGAGAGATGAATCCTCACTGCAGAGTCCAGGACATCTGTGGCACTGTACCCCCTCTTAGTGATCCCTTCCTGCCCTCTCCCTGGGGCCT
Organism: Oreocharis arfaki; assembly: GCA_013398015.1. NCBI lineage: Eukaryota > Metazoa > Chordata > Aves > Passeriformes > Paramythiidae > Oreocharis > Oreocharis arfaki. Next base: position 336,874 of record VZRR01011205.1, on the reverse strand, counting down.
CCCTCCTTCCCCTGCCCCTAGTCCTGGCCACTCCTCGAGTTCTCCCTATTGGTTCCTGTATCCCAACTCTGCCCATGTACCACCCCTGTGCCCTGAAACCATTTGCCCATGTGCTCTCCCTGCCCCCCTGGCACCCGGGTAAACTGAGGCTCCAAGCCATGTGACTCTCTCTCTCTCTCTGCCCCTGGGAGCAGCCTGCCAACAGCTCCTCTCCTCTGCCTTTGGGGGCCAGCCCGTGTGCTGGCCCCAGGCTTTGGGGAGGCAGCATGGAATAAAGACCTTTGCAGTGCCATGAGGAGAGCCTTCTCACCTCCTTTGCCATCACTGAAGTTGCAGGCTGGCAGCTGGAGCAGCGGTGCGGGGAGTCCGAGATGGACTGCAGGAGGGCAGAGAATCCCTGCCTTGTCCCAAGAAGCCCCCGCTGCGCTCCCAGGGAAAGCTGCAGCAGCTAAGCAACACCCAGCACTGCAACAGACATCTTGTTAATCAAATCACAGAAAGATCAGTGAGATGCAGATATGTGGATGATATATGTACTCTATTTGGAAGGTGGTTTCAAGACATCATCTTAATTGCTTAGGTAATCATAATAATGTTGTGTCTTATTGTGATCTTTTCAAACATCAATGTAAATAATTGTGAAGTAATATTTGAGTTTCTCATAGTTATAGCAGTTGAGTGGAGCAGAATTCTAAATTATAGAGGTGCATTTACAAAAAATGACAAGAATATTCTAGAGCTTTGTCTCTGGTACAGGTTATTCCTGGATGTCATCTTATCCAATGGCATAAATACTGCTTTTATAACTGTCATGTAAAAAATCTTAGATATGCTTATCTAAGACTTGTGTCAGTTGCTTGTTTATCATCATTGACTGTTACAGTAAATGCTATTTAAAATCTACTATTTCTGGAAAGCACTTAATCTTCTAAGCTTCAAAGGGTAAATAATGTCCAATAAGAGGCATTGGGGACCCAGACCCTGGTAGCAGCTTCTCAGAATCTGTTATTTGGTTGGTTTGTTTGTTTGTTTGCTATTTTAACACCCATATCTGAATCAGGAGGAAATGGCCTGGATCTGTGAAAAGACTCTGAGTATGACATTGAACTGGTTTGATTCAGTCTGGCAGTTTGCATGCAGAACATCAGGACATCATAGGCTTCAGAAACAAAGGCAATCACAGCCTGCCATTTAATTTAATCCTGTGCATTTCAAATGGTCTTCTGGTGCTATACACCCCAAGACATGTGATAGTTCGGGAATGCCACATTTTCCAGTACTGTAACTTCTGAACCTGATCCTCCCCTTTATCAGTACTTTTTGCAGCCTCTGAGCAGTAGACACGGGTCTGCTGTGCGTAGGTTGGCTGTTTGGCACACTGGAAATGGAGGCCACCACAAACCTTCTGCTGAAGGCCAGTTGATAGTCAGCTCCCTGCAGACAGATGGACCCTTCATTCCCTCACCATGTTTTGAGGAAGAACAATGTGTCAACTTCCAACAAACTGGTGTGGTGTGTGGCCGCAGCTGGAGGAGCCTCGTGACGCAGTTCAGGTTCCAGGAGCGGTCTCCATGCTGGGATGGAGGTCTGGAGGCTGTGCTGGCATCCAGCAGGAGAAAGCAGCTGTCGTCTCTGTTACCTTCACCTGAATACTTGGTCCTTCAACCTGTGCTTAGCTGCCTTAACACCTTTTCATTACGTCTTGTGTTTCAAGCAGTAATTTTTTACCTACAAGAATAACTGGGGACATTGTACCAAAATGTTCAAATACTCATACATGTTTTGTATCAAATTCTGTAGAATTTTCTGTCATCTTTCAGTGTGCAATGACTCAATATCATATTTGATGCACATTCTCCAGACTCAGCTGTAAATTTAGGCCTTGGGAACCAGAGAGTGAAAGGGATTTATTGCTACATCAGGATCCCGCTCCCCAGATGATTTGCTCCCCCTTAGGGTATTGCATATGGCCCTGACAGACGAGACCCCATCAATAGAGGACACAGAAACACAAAATTATTGTGAGGCTTCTGGAACCTTCATGTTCTCTGTTCTGTGCCATGTGAGGTGTGCTGCCACCACAGCCTCTTTCTCACTGATTTGTCGTTCATGGCTCTCTGATCTCTGCATGTATACATATACAAAGTTCTTTTCATCAGCATCTACCTATCTGGCCTTACATGTAGTTCTTGGTTAGAAGGGGACTACACTCCACTTTTTAGTGTGGAATGCATGTAGTGAGCCTGTTCTCAGCAGAAGATGTGGGATGGTATGAGTGCATAGCCCACATTTGTGCAGAGGGTGTCCCCACTCTCCTGGGGGCCTGTTCTGGTCACTACAGAAGCTGCCTGGCCAAATATGCTAAAGGAATTTAAAATATTTCCAGAAATATTTAGCTCCAGATCTTAACTGCCCTGAGAGTTTTACAGGCGTTTAGGACTTGCCAATGTTTGACAGGCTTCTCACGTTCCCAGTAAAGGTCTCTTTTGCTTTACAAAGATGGCCTCTTAGTCAAATTGCTAAATCACAATGGTGTAAGAGATGTTCACCAGAGATTTCCAGCATGAGGAACACAATGTGTTTCCGCTCAGCCTTGTTCTCAGACATGACTTAATTCTTCTCGGACATTCACTCCTCCCTCACCCTTCTCCTTTCCAATGAGACAACCTACTGGAGTTTACCATTTTCTGTGCTTGATGAGAACTGTCAAACAATCCTAAAATAGGCATTACTATCAACAGCCATTATATCCAAGTCAGTTTACTCCAGTAATGAATAAATATCCATTCTCCTTCCACCCACAGATACACACCTGTCACTAGTGACAATCACAAACCGTGTGACATGTTTTGATGGGCAGGACTTTAATTATTTCCCTCAGTTTCACCTTACATCTCCTTAGAATATTTGCCAGTTTAATCAGTTATTGCTGAGTTGGAAGCCTGCAGATTTGGAAGGAAAGAGCTTCTGAAAGGGTCTTTTAAGAGATCAGGCACACTGCAGGTGTAGAGTTAAAATTAATGGCATCTGTGCTGAGGTGTGCAGTAGCTGCAACAGCTGTGACAGATGTAGTGCAGCTGCAGATTACATAGCGGTGCAGTCACCCTGTGTCACGTGTCCAGGGCGTGTGTCATCCACAGCAGCTTTATCTGTGCAGAGAAAAAGGCCTGATGATAAGCCTGTCCTAGCAGTTCCTTAAAACCGACAGGACTGAGAACCACCCCTAAGGTAATACAGTTTCTAGCAAGGTCTAATTACATTACAAGGAAGACAAAAGCCCCACAACACATGTTTAATACTTAGAAGTTGCCTTGAACTTGTCTGAGCACAGTCGCTTCAGTGGTTTTCTGGCCTGGCAAAGTATATTTTCTCTGGAGCTCATTACAAAGTGAGGCTGGGTCAGCAGCAAAGATGTAGCTTTATGTAAAGACTTGAAAGAAGGGAGAGCAGAGGGGTTGTAAGCCAGCTCAAGAAAGGCTCTCAATGCCAAGGGGCCACTGAAGAAGAAGCTGCAGAGACAGATGCAAAAGAATTTATCATATAAAAATATGTGTGATGCTACACAGAGCGTGTGTATGTAATATTCATAAGACTGTCTTTTAGACGCACTCTTCCTCTAGATTTTGAAGCTGTCTGAAATCTGCCGGGTTTCAAACCACTTAAATGTAATAAAGCCTGCACTGATTATATCATGATTGCTGACATTTGGTGTCTGTCAGTCTGAAATAACTTTTCCTCCTTGCTATAATTTCCTCTAAGAAGCAAAGCAGAGTCAGTGGTTTTCCACAAAATGTTCTCCAAACAGCTCCTGCCTGAATGTCTTGGTGGTTTATTTCTGAGGTCAAACCCTATTGCCCAAAATAACTTTTCTTCACACTTTTCATGCATTTGTTTGTCTGGTACTTCTGTGTCTGATGCTCTTGACTGACAAACTGCAGTGCTACCTGTGTATAAAAGAATGTTATTAAAAATCTTAAAAATATCCTATTAATATTTTATTAGCATTTCTTTTCTTCCTGAGACTGAATGACAGCTTACCCAAGATAGCTGATTTTAATTATTTTTTTCAACTTGTATTCCTCTTGTCACTGTCTCCTCCAGCATCAATCCAGTCAGATGTTTTTCTTTATTATTGCCATAAGGCCTCAACAGCCTATAATTACTCTAAAGAATTTCTTATCTTTTATTTCTGAAGCATAGATTTTCCCTTCTTTTCATTTTCTTTTTTTAAAATATATTTTGGTAAGATCTGTAATTAACCTTGCAGCTGTTGATAGCCTGCTCGAGTCTGTAACTACTACACTTCACGTAGCTTTTTTCTGCCCTGCCCCCCACCCTTTTCCTGTGTGACTGTGGGTGAAGGGCTGGTTACAGTAACAATATTCCAGTCTTCCAAGCAGTGAACAAAATGCATACCAAAAACTCTTTTTGGAATTGCTTTGAAAAATCAATTTTTAATGTTAAGATGATTAAAACCATTTTCTTCATAGCACACAGAGCATATTTCCAGACATTTCCAACCAGCAGTTTCGTTGCATTTGCCAAGGATGGGCGATGCAGAGGAGATGGCTGCGTGGCGGTGTCTGCATGGCAGCCTCGGCTCCCCAGGAAGGGACACAGCAGGAGCGCTACACCAAAATTTTGTCTGGTAGGGGACCGTGCCTGTACTGACGCTGATCAAATGCAAGTAATTGCACAGTTCACATGACTACACTGCTTTCACTGGAAATGACTCTGCCTTCTACTTGAGGGAGGGAATTACAAGAAATAGGAGAGAAACTGTTTCAGCTCTGTGATGAAAAATACATAAGGCTACTCTCAAGATACACTGCCTTGTCATTAAATAAAAGGCTTCTTTCAGGATACTGTATTTCTGAGAATTATGATTTTTAAGTAGAGTAAATTCAGGTGCAATATTTCCAAGATAATTGTCCTTTCTTATATTTTTACAGAAGTACACTTGTCTCGGGCAGACTGATTGACATCACCGAGCTTGCAGCATCCCCAAGAGTTTTCTTTTCGAAAAGAAGTCAACCATACCCAAACAGAACATATTAGAAGCATATTTAGTGAAAGCATTGTTTCAGCATTTTAAGACTTCAATCTAACCTTTTCCATGGACTACTGAAAGTTAGTCCTCCAGTGATGGAGAAAGTAGGTAGTTGTTATAGATAGATCTCTAGTGTCAGTACTCCCACAGAAGCCTTCTACAATGACCTCCACCACGACATGCAGAGGCCACCTATCCTATGAGTCAAAGATCACTCAGACCTTTCAAAACCTCAAGTGTGAACTCCTAAAAAGAGATTATGGATTTTGAATTAATGTATGTCATGATTTTAAGATGTGTCCCACAACACAAGGACAGAACTGAAACTCCAGTTTTAATTTCTCCTTATGTAATATACAAAGAATATGCAGCTCTTTGTGTGTTGATTGCTTTCTAATGTTTAGAGCTTATGATAAAAAAAAAAGACACAATATAAAAGACATTCTTAAAAGCAGCTGTCATACTACTTGTATGCCAACCTAATTCTTTATTTGTTTCGCTGGTTTGGTTTCAATATCTTTTAAGGCTTCTTGGTGAGGAAAACAGAACTGGGAGAAATTAGACTGAGGGACAGAAGTCACCTTATCTACCTTTAGCTGTTTAGCTGCAGTGGAGGTGGTGGCCTGAGTTCACCCTACTGCTGGTGAGGAGAAACAGGCCCTTTTAAGGAGCGGGTCATCCCATCTTAAGAGATATATCCAAAAGTGATGAGCAAATTTGTTTTCTCCAGGTTTTCATGGGTGCATCTTGTATAAGAAGCACAGATTAAACACTTTTTAGCAGGTAATTTTTACATGTGGTGAACCTTTCCCATGCAAATAAGTGAGAAGCTGTGTCAAAATTTGGTTGGAGTGTCAATGCCCAAGTACTTATGTCACTGATATTTATATATTCCTGAGACAAAAATAGACAAAACGATCTCTCAGTGAACATCTGTGAAGTCCTTTGAAAGTGTCCTAAGCAGAAAAAACCCAAAATAAAAAAAACCAAATGTTGCAAAAAGTTCTTTTAAAATTGTTATAAAAAGCAGACAGAGCAAAATCCAAGAGATCTGTTTTAAACACAGCAGCTCTCTGAGCATCATTTGCTGCACTCAGCAGTTCGTTTCAATGCACACAGTCTTTGGGACTATAAAATAAGAGAGTAATATGAAAAACCCCATCATATGTTACTTTTCAACATGTGTCAGGCAGCAAATTCATTAGTCTGGTACTTCCTTACTGTATCCTAGGAAACATGAGTCAGTCAGAAATCTAGCTGTATTTGGGATCATGATAACCTGTAGCGGTGATAAAAATTTCTTTTACCTCAGTACAGACATAAGTCTACACTTCACTTCATTGCATGTTGCTGCTGTACTAACACATTTATCTCCTCTCTCCCTCTCATTTGGTTTCTTTCCATAAATCTTATCAAATTCCAGGATATGCTGTGGCAGTCAAACATTTGAATTCTCTCCTTGAGGCTGGACCCATACTGGGTGTGAAACCATGATGTTCAGTCTTTGCATTTTCTGGTATCAGACAACTCCTCAATCAGTAGCAAATGGCAGGTAATGAATAGTGTCCTTGAAGCCAAAGGAGCTTGTTCTTGTCAGCTAACAAGGATTAACTTCTTAAAGAGAAATGCAACAAAATGAGGAATTCCAAATAGCAACTGGCATGTATTTATGTCTTGCGAGATTCTTTCCATATTACCCTGGTTATTAGTCCAAGTAAATCTGGCTCTCCTCTCCCAAAATGTTACCTGTCAGAAAAAACATTTTTGCCATTCAGGCAGGCTTCTTTTCTTTGCCTGTACTGAGAAACCTTTACTGCTAGTTTCAAGAACAGCTGACATCACTGAAAAAATTTTCAAAACTAATAGTTTTGGCATTATCAGAAAAAAAGGCATAGCCAATTAAATTATCAGGTAGCAGGTGGAAAATAAAACAAAGGAAGTACTTTTTCTCAGTGTGTAAATAAATTGTGGAACTCGTTGCCAGAAGTTGTGGTGAAAGCCCAAAGAATAAATGTTTTTAAGAAGAAACTTTGCAAATTTATGGAGGATGATTTCACAGGTGGCTACTGAATGCAAGAGCCAGATTTGAACTTTCCCCAAGCACTATTGCCAACAGCCAACAGCAGCTTTCTTGGAGTGGGTGGGATCTAGTTCTGGCTCAGCATTGTTGGTCTCATTTTCTTGAATCCATTTAGTGTTTGATGAAACATGGCTATCCTGAGATATTCTCTTCCATCTGTTTTTTCCAGACAGACCTTTAGTGGGTCTAAACCTATGCAGAAAGGGCATCGTATGTACCATGTGTATCAGTTTTGTTTCAATCCACCAGTTCCCCCTTTTTCTTTTCGGTATTTTTACAGTCCATTCATTGAAGTCCTTACATACAAGCTCTAGCCCAAACAAATTCAAGTGATTATTTGCTACGTATGTCAGTAAATACATAAACAATATTTTGAGGTCTCATGTTTGGAAGGAAGACCCACTTTTATTTACCAAGATTAAAGAAAATATATTCATATTAATATTAATTTCAATGGGGGAAAAAAATCACAGTTTGTACTCATACAGTGCTAAGTTTCAAAGAATCAGAGATGGAAAAGATCAATTAAGTTTTTGGCTTCAAGGCAGGCTCAATGTAGGCTGCTTGATGTTCATTTTCCATTGTTTCAACCATTTCTACTGGTGAAGTGGTTTGCATGCAGAAAATCAAACATGAATAAAAAATTAAGTGCTTGAATCTGTTACTAGACACACATTACAACATGAGTTTTTAGTGGGTTTAGGAGTACTAGTTTTATCTTGTTTGGCAGGAGAATTCTTTGGAAAAGATGAAGAGTGGATGGAGACAGCTCACTCTGCTGAGCCAAGAACTTCATTTTCATGACTCCAAGATTCAGAGCCACAGGGAGATATAGTACACTGTCTGAAAAAACACAGTTGTCCAATGTTGCAGTCACCAGAACCCCAATGGAAGTAAAATACATGATAATTACTTACTGATTACGATACTGACTCACTACAACAAAGTGTTCCTCTATGTGGCTTTTGCAAATATGTGTCATTACCCTGTTTGATGATTCCTAACTATTCCAGGTTTTCTTTTAAAAGGAAACACCAGATAAAGAGTATAGCTCCCAAGGCAGTTTTTGTATCTTATATATTATCATTACTAATGTTGTTGTTAACTACAAAAGCCTGGAGTCCCATTTTTTGGGATTTCTCATCCATCTCAGGAAAGACAAAATCACGTTCTCTGTCCTAAAGATATTGCAAACCAGTGTGAAATGCAAAAATTTGAGAAAGACAGAGTCCGTAAAATAAAGGTGAGTTTTCAAGGTGGTGGAGAAGGACAGCAGCAAAAACACAATCCTGTACTTACATACATTAGTTTTGCATGCAACTTGATGGTTCAAATAATACAGGGGTTTTTAATTTATTATTTCAGCTTTGTTTGTTGGGGTTTTATGTGTTTTAGTAAGTAAGTACATGATTCTTGTCTCTAGGGGTTGTTCTGCTTTAGTGCATTGGCGAGCCTGGGGTAGACACAGCAGATGCGAGGAGCTCATGGGGAATCCAAACTGAGCAGTGGACTTCTGGATTAGACCTATGATTAGGCCTTTTCTTTAAAATAAAGCTACATTTGTGCAGTTTCACTCATCCAGCTGGATAGCTTGAAAATAACTGCTTCTGCTTCTAAGTGTCTTGTTATAATTCTAAGTGTCTCAGAATTGCCACTCTATTTTAAGCCTCCTTTAAAAAATGAATTTGGTGTTCATTAAAGGCTTCTTCCTCAGAGCCTGCTTAATGAAATGCTGTTGGCTGGCTACTTTTGGAAAGTCAAGGGTCATGATAGAGCTCTTACTCTGCCTTCTGGAATTTCAGCCATTTTACCTAAGAGTGAGAAAAGAAATAGGACATCAGCTGTCACACTACATTTTTTTTTTTATTATTCTTGCTGATATAGGAAGATAGACTCTGGTTTTGTACACTTAGATTGACATCCAACATGTCTTGCAAGAAAACAAGTATTCTGATTTCATCTTGGCTTAAACAAACCCAGAATTTGGAAAGATAGATGCTATTTTTTTTGTGTTTGTTTTTTACTGGTTGACGTGGGTTCCGGTCACATGTCCACTACTGCTTTATTATTGTTCAGTCACATGATTTTTAGATTTCAAGTTTATCATCCTATTTCTACAAAATAACAGTTTTTTTCATGTCTCTTTCACCAGAGTGAGAGCAGTTCCACTAAAGTCTTCTCCATGTCAGGAAGAAATTTCTTTCCATCAGAGCTAAACACATGAGAAAATAAAGGGAAAATTGACCAGATATTATTTCAGAGAATCACAATAGAAGGACTTCATATATTCTATGCTTTGCTTTACTGAGTTGCAGTGATTTTCACTCTTTTTCAAGTAACTTTTTTTTTAAGCATGAATCCCTGAAAAACAGTTGTAAGTTTTCTGATATTGTCCTTTTTTTTTTCTTAGTTACGTCTCACATCTCTCAAGAAATCACTCCCAGACTACTGGTAGACCACACACCAAAAATTACTTTGCTATAAGAAAGTTAAGCTTCTATGGCAGTGTGTTGCTGTCACTTTTTTTTAATCTTAAGTCATCCTCTAATCCTTATTTCCACATGCTTAGTATTTCAATGGAACCGTCTCCTGGCTTTGTGGACATTCCCATCCATGCTAGCACTCATCTGAAAAGGATCAGGTTCCCACAAACTCCTCCTCACAGGAGTGCTGGTATGTGACATGGAAAGGGCAGAAGTTTCGTGCTCCTCACTCTGGACCAAAAAGCAAGAAGGGACAAAGCCAAAGCAGGATGGGTTTGGGAGTGCTGTAACATGCTCTGTTTGGCCACTTCAGCTGGACTCCTTAATGGTACATTCACAGGTCACCCCCAGACTCTTTCCATCTTTCTTACATTTTTTCAGTACAGCAATGGTGACAGCAGTCTTTTTTTTAGTGTGGGTCTTTGCCCACTCAGTGTTCGACCGAAGTACTTAGTATTTTTCATCTGAAGGTCTTGTATCAATACTTTTAGTGGCTTGGGGATTCCAGTTAATTCCTCTTTTATTTTTTCCTTTTCTCCCAAGAAGCCATCAAAAGATGAAAAACCCAAACCCAAACAACTAAGAGAAGGAAAAAAATTTTACTCTAAACATGTGTTATACATGATAGTAACAGCTGCAGCCCTGTTGACAATATAATACCACTGCAATCCCCAGGATAGAACTCAGATACTGAATTTCAGGCTGCAGAAGAATGGCGCTTGAGGGTTCTTGAAAAGAATTATGTTTGGAAGGGAAAAGAAAGATTAAGTAAAGCAGAGGAAGTATGCTGGTGGTCCAGTGCAGAAACCCCAAATAAAAATTGTTAAAAAAGAGAAAAGTTAGTACACCCACAATAAACACATTTAGCTGATACGTACATTTCCCCCACTATAGTCATAAGTTTCAGGGTTTGTTTGTTTTTAGTGCTATTAGGGACTGAAGCACATGGTGAAGGCTGCTGCTTTTGTATTGATATGATGTTAACAAGAGATGAAAACATTCTAATAGAGCAATGGTAGGAATAAAAATGATATCAATGATGAAACAGAAGGCTATTGAGAAAAAGACCCTTCTTTCCTATTTCTCTTCCTTTACAATGAGCAAATATCAACATCAGTTGTAAGGCAGCTTTTAATCCTTTCTTTTCCTTCTTTAATTACAGTGATGTCTGCCTTCAGAAAGAATTAATCGCAAACCATACCTACTGCAAGAAAGAAAAACATAGACCTTGTTCTAGTTTCTACTGCGAATAAAAGTTTCTACATTGCTAATACTTCCTTCCCCAAGAAAAAAAAATTAAATCATTTGTTTACAGTATGATATCTGTTTCTTCACTTCTCCTAAACCCGTTAGTTTTATGGCATAAACAGTCCTTAAGGAAGATAAGAAACTCTATATTAACTCCTTGTCCCTGGCAATGTCTGCTGTGTTCAGTCTCCTCATCACACTTGCATTGGAAGAAGCTGCAGAACAGCAGAGCCCTGTCTGGGAGCAATGCCTGGGTCCACACAGCTGAGCAAGGACCAGCTGAAGGCTCTTCATGTTACCTGCCTCCTGGGCCAATCCCCCGGGGCTGACTCACAGGCCAAGGGAAAATTTGAGGTGCAGTCTATTTCCCATAGTGACACCTCCTTATCCTGCGTGTGTGTCCTGTGAATTCTGTGCATGGTCTGACGGCACCTCTGTCACCTGCTCATCACAGGCTGGTCTGAATTTCCCCTTAGAAAGTTTCCATTTACCTACCAAAGGGCAGAGAGAGAGCCTGGAAATCTTTGTTCAGCCTTCCCACACAGGAGATGCAAGCACATCTGGTGGGGTTTGTATCAGTCTAAATTTGAACTCTCACAAAGGAATGAGCTCGTAGCAGAAGGCTCTTGTGGGAGCTGCAGAGACAAACAACCTGTTGTAGAGCATCAACTCTTTCACCTTACTTTAGTGTCTAGTTTAAGTAAATCACATCATGGAAATAATAGACCTTGAAGGTACTGTGAGAAGGTTTGTCCAGTCACTAACACCAATATTGTAGATTTCATCATTGGCCAGAGGGTTCTATACAAGAAGCTGGGCCTCAGGAGGAACCCAGAATTTATTTCTTCACCTAATGTAGATGTAGCCATACCCAGAGACTTACCTCTGAGTTCAAGCAACAGAAGTGAAAACACGGATAGAGGCTGTAATGGCTCTGTGCAGGGTACACTGCTGTCCCATCAGTGAGGACAGTCTTTACCCAGCAAGTGACAACAGGATCCAGGATGGTTCCGGGCAAGAAAGCAAGTGACTGATACTTACTTGCGCTCATGAAAATACTAAAACAAGATTGCCTGTGACAGAAAATCAGGATGTCAGAGTTAAGCACTGAGTTCAGTGCATCCAGATATCATCAACTGTCAGACTACACCACATTTGAAAACACTTTTCATATGTCATTACCATAGCTCTCCCTCACTGTTCATTTACATACCATGGAACAATCAAAAGTGTGAAAGAGGATGAAAGGAAGGAGAAAATTCATTGGAGGTCTCTACTTTTCCACTGTTTCATAAAGACATAATATGGGCTAATTTGCCTCTAAAACACCAGAGTAAGAAAGGAACACCTAAAGATACCTACAATCTGCCCTGCAGCAATGGTTGAACAAAATCTGTCATATTTCACACAGAAATGGACTTTCAACACTCACATAACCAGTTCCTAAATTTTAACTGAAGGACAGGTGTGGACAGCTGAACTGGGCTACCTCTCAACCTGATATACAGACTGTTTTTTAGATGATGTTGACCCTATAGGTAACCACCCTGACTCTGAAAATAGTCACAAAAAAATTGATCAATACTTGTAGATAAATTACAAAGGAAATATACAGTTCTTTTNTTTTTTTTTTTTTTGTTAGGTTTTGGGGGTTTTTTCCCCATATTTCACTTGTCACTATTTTCCTTTTCCCACTGCTCTGGAGAATGTTGGTGAATGTTCTTACTGAAACACACTTTCTGCCCTCTTGGCCCTCTTAGAGCAATTCCAGTGGAAAATAAAATACCTGACACACACTTCTTCACATCTCAGCTAGGTCAAGCAAACCAGACACTCACAATAAACTAAATTATTCTCTTAATCCTCAGAACTGTCAGATATCTGAAGCTGTGTAGCTTCCTTTTGTGCATGCCAGCCATATAAATGGATAATTTTAAAAATCTAAATGGATAACAAGTATAAGCAAAAATAATAATTATATGAGAAATAATAATAAAACAAATTTGCTCTTATTATTTCATGCTGCTTTGTCATCAATCAATGTCACCTATCAGTATTTATTTTGATTTCATTGGTATCTGAGCCTAATCTTGGACTGAATGTACTGCAAAGTCTTGCTAACACATAGTAAATTCAAACATAAATCATGATTGGGGAAATGCTCAGGAAAACTTAAGCTTTTAGGAAAGAAGCTTCAAAAGATTGAACTTGCTGAGACTGATAATGTTCATCCCTTCTTGAACTATATTTCCTTTTTTCCCCCCTTTTTCATTTTTTTCTCTTTTAATTTTTGTCTTAATTTTTTTTCCCCCAGAACAGTTGAGTTGCACATTTAATGTTTTTAGTCAGCTTCTGGAAATCAGTATCAGAACATTATTTACAACTTGAAGCCAAGTTGTGTCTGGAGTATTTCAATCATGTCGCTTTTATGAGATTCTACAAACTGGATGCTGAAAAGTCTTCTGTGGCACTTTTCTTTAAAGCTGAGTAGGGAGCAGAGGAGAGCAAAAACTCAGAAAAACAGAGAGAAACTTTACACTATAAATGCATGTTTCATTTTTCAGTATTAATAATTCCTTAGTGCATCTGTATTAACTTGATATCACTGCTGTAGATTTGATTTAGAATAGCTTTATATGTAAGCTATGCTCTGATACTGAATTCTATTTCACAGAATCCATGCTTAATCTGGCCTTAATGAAAAAGAAATGTTAGCAAGAAGATAGTAAGATGTACAAGCTATACTTCACAGCTGTGGAGGATGTTTCATGCCTCCTATGCAGTACAAAGGATAACAGAAATTTGTGTACAGTTTAAGCAAGCATGGAAATCATGAATCTGAGCTGGAAAAAATGAAGAAACAGTCTCAAAAATTTAATTTATGGAGGAAAGTTGGCAGTATCGTGTTGATGGATGTAAAAGAGATACAGTAAAAACCACTATTTGTTAGTTGGTTAACATAAAGTGATAATTCTAACATGAAGAATTTAGTAATAGACGTAGCAGATCTGTGCCACTGCCACCCATCATCATTTATATTATTTGAGTGAAAATAATGGCTAACAAATCAGTCAGGCAAAGACAACAGTTTGAGAATGTCCAGGTGCTTTGCCGTTCCTAAAGAGCATTCACCCTATGTTTTATTAAAGTGGTATGGCCTGCTAATGGAAAGAAGGTAAAGTTACAAACCACATTTTCTTCTTAAGTAATCTTTGCAGTCTCATTAAAGTCAATGGAACTGCATGAAGCAACGAAAAGCAAAATTTGTCCTTATATATAACTCCAGGAACAACCTATCCAGCAGCAGAGGTGAAGTCCCAGCAGACATTAAAGTTGTATGTCTTTTCCCAGTAGGGCCTGATTGAATGGATTCAAATTAAATCTTGCTATTTCTATTTTTTGCTGTTAAGCTACTTGACTTTGAGGTAATTGATAAGCCTGTCTGACTACTGATATATTGAAAATGGCAGCAATATCTCAGAATGGGCTATCTTTTTCTAAAGATTGATAAAAAGTAATCACTGTAAGTGGGTGTGGGTAAAGGTTAGAACAATGGGAGTCTCAGTGTATCTTAGCAACAACAAACATAGAATCACAGTCCAGCTCCTGGCCTTGCACAGCACCGTCCCCAAGAGTCACACCATGTGCATGAGAGCATTGTCCAAACATTTATTGAACTCTGTCAGGCTGGTGCTGTGACCACTTCCCTGGGGAGCCTGCTCTAGCTCCCAACTACCCCTCTGGGGGAAGAACCTTTTCTTGATATCCAACCTAAACCTCTTCTGACACAACTTCAGGCCGTTCCCTCAGGTCCTGTCACTGGTCACTACATAGGAGAGATCAGTGCCTGCTTCTCCTCTTCCCCTCACAAGGAAGTTGTAACTACAATGAGGTCTCTCCTCAGTCTCCTTTTCTCCAGGTTCAACAGACCAAGTGACCTCAGCTGCTCCTCCTACGGCCTCCCTTCAAGGTCCTTCAACACTTTTGTTGTCCTCCTTTGGACACTCTCTAACAGCTTATTGTCTCTCTTATATTGTGGCACCCAAAACTGCCCCCCAGCACTTGAGGTGAGGCCGCCCCAGTGCAGAGCAGAGCAGGACAATCCCTCCCTTGCCCAGATGGCGATGCTGTGCCTGATGCCCCTCAGGACATGGGTGGCCCTCCTGGCTGCCAGGGCACTGCTGACTCAGATTCAGCTTGCCAGTGACCAGGAGCCCCATGGCCCTTTCCATGGCACTGCTCTCCAGCATCTCATTCCACCGTCTGTACATCCAAGATTGCCTTGTCCGGAGTGCAGAATCCAGAATTTGCCGTTATTAAACTTCATATGGTTGGTGATTGCCCAGCCCTCTAATTTATTGGGATGTCTCTGCAGAGCCTCTCTGCATCTTCAGCCAAAACATTGCACAAACATGAATTATTCAACTGTCGCAGCCATGTTTAATTGTATTTGTCTTTTTTGTAGTTGAGAAAAGCAGAATACAAACAAGCCATATATTATACTCGACACTGCATCACCCAAGGGCTTGTAGTGATAAGACACGGGTGTCAAATTGAAAGAGGATGGGCTTAAATATAAGGAAGAAATTCTTTACTGTGGGCGTGGTAAGGCTTGCCGCAGAGAAGTTGCCCAGTAACAGGTTGCCCAGAGAAGTTATAGATGTCCCTGGAAGTGTTCAAGGCCAGGCTGGATGAGTCTTTGAACAGCCTGGTCTATTGAGAGGTATCTCTAACTACAGCAGGAGAGTTGGAACGAGGTCCCTTCCAGATTAAATCATTTTAAAGTTGTTTCAACTGTTTCTAGATGAAAAGTCTGGTATTGTTCACACTCATGGTACAACAATGCCTTTCAGTCTGGATTTTCTGCAAGTTCGTCTGGAGCAGGGAAGAGAGGACTTTATGCAGCTACACCCTTGGTCCTTTCTACCTTTCTGTACAGGTGCTTGACAGTCACAAGGTAGACTGGCAACACTACTGTCCTCCAACTTTGTTGTCTAATCTTGAGCCTGTAGGTCTCAGTTTTCTGACTTATGACTCACCATGAAGTTCTGCCCTCAGCTCCATGAAAACCATGATGCTGGCAAACAGCTCATTTAGTGCCTAGGTTGTATCACAGTCTCTCCTGCCTATGTTGCCTGAGAGGGTCCCCATGGGATTGCCAAGTAAATATCTAATTCAGGTACCCATAAGTACCTGCATTACAGCCTTGTTGCTGATGGCAGGAAAGAAACTCCTGGGAGGCAGGTTATAGACAAGAGTGCAAAGTCCTGCATGTGTCTAGGTGCTGATTCTCTTGGTAATTTTACAGATACATCTAGAAGTGGGATCCTGACCCTGGCTGCCATTTTCTGACACTGCTGGTTGCTACCCAGCAGCATGGCCACAATCATCCAGGCAAATTCTCCTGGAGGAGGTGCTCCACAAATTATGTGATCACACAAGCTCATTGACACACATCTCAGCTGCCAGAACACAAGCTGTGCAGAGAGGATGCATGTCACTACCCCATTTCAAAAGAAGAAGAAGGGAATGGGCTGGCATTTGGTGTTGGTAGTCCATGATTTTCCTTTCCTGTTTGTTTTTTCTGCATCCTGACCGGGAAGTTACAGAAGGAGATAACAGCCTTTCTTATGATGAGTCCATCTTTCCCCAGTCTTTACTTTTCCAAAAGTTCTCTTGATCCACTGCTACCCCCAAATAAGATACTACCACTTTATTCCGAAGATCAATTTTGCCATAATGCAGCCTTGAACAGAGAACGTAGGAGCATATGTACCTCTTTTTTCTCTTTTCTGTCAACAAGGTGCCTCTTCAGCACACTGGTGAGTAGGAGAAGGTCTTTCCTTAAATTAGGGTCAGGCTGATCATACATATATTTCTACATCAGACTGGCTTCTCACCTAAATTATCTCTTATATTTTTGTATTTTTAAAAATATATGTATTTTTGATGATAAACTGGTCCTCTATATGCCCATCAGAAATGGGTATCCTTGAATATTTTTCTCTCTCACAGACACAGTGTGGAGGACACAGACTGTCTCAGTGTCTCATACCTAGGTAACAAAAGTATGGAAGGGTAACAATTGATGAAAGATTCTGACTATTCACATAAGAAATTTACCTGTCTGGCCTTAGGGAAGCTTTTCATTTTGTGTGCTTGACTCAGCTGTCACAGATATTATAGATGAGAAAGACTCATTTATAAGTCTCACAAGAATAATGGATGCTTTAAAGGGATATCATTGTTTATTGCACAGGTGGGTGCAGGAAGAGAGATGTGAATTCTTGTATTTATTTTTTTAATAGCTATGAGAATTGGGAGAACTAATTTGCGATTTATCTTCATGGTGTTTGATAGTAGGGAAACATGAGAGGAGGACACAGGAGAAACATAGTTCATATTTCTGAATTTTACATGGTAGAGGAGTTGGAGAATAAGGAAGTTTATCAATATTTTATCCTTTGTGAGGACAATTTCAGAAGGGCATTTTTGTATCTTATATGTCGTATTTGTCTACATTGTGTTTAGCGGCTGTTTTGATGGCCATGAGGGTTCAAGGAATGTGCTTCTGGCTATGCTTTCTTAGCTGTGTGCAATAATTTTACTTTAGCACTGAAGAGCACTAAAGAAAGCCTTTCAGCATGTGTGGCATGAAGTGCCCTAATACAGAATGTGCCAGCATGAACACATGGAACACTCCACCACCACAGGCTGTGGTAGGACACAAATCTGGGAATTATGAGAGCTGTGGGGGCTTACGTGCAGAGTGAAAAAAAAAAGGCATCAAACCTTTTTTTGATACAGCCATCAAACAAAGACTTGTGACGTGAATACCCCACATGAAGAGAGACAGACCCTTCCAGAAGGTAGTCATTGAGCAGTACACATATGAGATGATCTGACTGCGCTGGGGACCAGGGATTCCCTCCTGGTATGATAGTGAAGGTATATCCTAAATGCCTTCTGGGTTTTCATGTTATGGGTGTATGAAATGACTTTTATAGGTCTGTGTCTTGGGGATTCACCCATCATCACACAAAGGTCCTTGAGAGCTCCAGACACAGAAAGTGTAAATTGACATGAGAAACGCAAAGCTGCTCTCTTTCACTCCATTTCACACGCATATCCATAAATCAGAGAGTGAGGAAAATCACTGGAGGCAGAAACCCTCACTTGGCTTTAAGTCCAGATTTCAACTCTTTTCTGTAAATTTGTTATTGTATCTGTCTTAGTAATATGAGCTGAGAGGAGCTGTAGAAATCCATGAGAGGAAGCTCTTCCAAAAATGTTTTATTCCTTCAGCCTTTTAAACAGCTGGTTTCTTTCTAAGGAAAAGCTGACAACTACACCAGACTGTTGAATTATGTATTGTACATTTGGGGAGCAAGCTGCAATATGCAACGCAGTGAGCAAAGCTTTCCATATGCATTTGTCTAAGGATAAGACACAAATCCAAGTCCAAGAGGTGATAAACCCAGTGGTTTGTGTTCCAATCTGTTATAGCTGTGCTCAAAAATAATACCTTGTAAGTGCACATTAGAGGCAATGGAGCAAAAAATTACACATGCAAATGTAACTCAAGACACTGAGCCTTGTTGTTGGAAAAGGATTCTTCTCTTTTGTAAAAGAGCACTGAAGGGGAGAGCTGTTTGCAGGGTTATTGTGCATTCTGTCTTCTGAATTATGATCCTTACTGACAAAGAGAGCAGGTGTAAGAAAGTTTGCACTCCGGTGAAAGAGTGAGGTATAACAGTGTTGTAGGACAGCATTGAAACAGAAACTCTTTGGCTACAAAAAGTCTTCCTAATTATGAGGATCCCCATTACTCTGTAGGTGGAGAAAAAGTGAAGGTTAGGCCTTGGAATTAGTAGTCATGTTCCTGACTATTGATACCAGCTGCCCTTTCAATAAGATAGTATTGTACAGGTGCCATGGTTTCACCCCAGCCATCAGCCAAGCCCCATGTGGCCAGCCACTCACTCCCACCAGCAGGATCAGAGAGAATTGGAAGGTAACAGCTGGAAAGTTCATGGATTGAGACAGAGAGTTTAATAGGGAAAGCAAAAGCCACTCACACAAGCAAAACAAAACAAGGAATTAATTCACTGCTTCCCAAGGACAGGCAGATGTTCAGCCATGCCCAGGAGAGCAGGGCCCCATCACATGTAACAGTGACTTGGGGAGACAAACACCATCACTCTAAAAATCTATGCACACACTTTCTTCCTTCTTTCCCAAAGTTTATGTACTTAGAATGATGTCATATAGTCTGGAACATGCCTTTGGTGATCTTGAGTCACCTCTTCTGTCTGCATCTACTCCCAACTCCCCATGCAGCCCCAAATTCCCTGCCACAATGGGAGTACAGAAAACAGAAAAGGCCTTGGCTGCTGTGTAAGCCGTGTTCAGCAATAACAAAAACGTCTCTATATAATCAACTCTGTATTCAGCACGAATAAAAAACACAGCCCCATACATACACAGCCCCAGCCACCAGGAAAAAACTTAACTCTACCCCAGCCAAAACCAGCACAACAGGTTTTAAGTTCAACGTCAGAACCCCAAGAAATGGCTAAAAGAAGAAGAAATTCTTATGCAACCTCCCCACTCCACCTGAATGACAAGTCAAACATTTGGTAAATTGCAAAGCTAAGCACAATAGATTTGACAAAGTTGTTGAGAGAGTAGAACACCTCTGCAAGCCTCAGGATCCTTCATTTACACAAAAAAATTCACAGTGCATTGTTTCCATACCTTACCATGTAGACAGCATGGTTCCCTGCCATGAAACATCTGGCCCTGAACTTCCTGACTCTAATTAACATTCTGCTTCCACTAGCTATTTTCCCTTACCTAGAGCATTTCTGAAATAATTTGCTGCTGCTCAGTGGTAAATATAGGTCCTTAATACTTATAAAGGTGCCTGGTAAATTCAGCCTCTGGATATCCCCTTGAAAGGTGTTGTTCAGGTTAAGCATCTGCTCTGTAGGTGGTTAATTAGCAATAACCAAGTTGTCTTCTGCATGCTAACAGCAATAACAAGCTAACACATTTCCAGAAAAACAAAAAAAAACCACCCAACTACTTCTTAATAGAAATTGTTCAATAGTGGGAATTTATTATTACCAAAATCTTCAAATGTTTGCAATGCTGGTGTCTCAGAATGGCTGTGGGCTCTCCCCTGAGGAGCAGACCACAAGCCCAGGGTTTTCTTATTGACAGAAGATGTCTGTGTTCATTGAATTAAGAATACACCTGACTCTCCCAAGAAAGGCAAAAAGAGAGTGGATGATTGACAACAAGATGGGAAAATCATCCAAAACATGTGTGAAATATGGACAAAAATATTGAAATGAGAGGAAAGAAGACTGACAACAAGAAGAGATGGGATACTTAGGAGACTGAGACTATGAAAGGACAGGTCTAAGTGGATTATGCTCTTGAGGATTCTGCTCTTGTGGATTCCAGATGAGATGCTGACCCAGAAACATTTAATTTGTAGAATTGTAGAATTATTTTGGTTGAAAAATATCTTCAAGATTATCAAGTTCAACCACTGACCTAACACTTCCAAGTCCACAACTAAACCACGTCCCTAAGTGCCATATCTTCAAGTGTGTTACATGCCTCCAGGGATGGTGACTCTATCACTCCCTGGGCAGCCTGTTCCATGCTTGACAACACTTTCTGTGAAGAAATTTTTCCTAATATCCTATCTAAAATGACACTAGATAATTTATTTTCTGTTTTTACCCTTTCTTTGACATTATTTTTGGAAGTAAATACCTATTAATGCAGAGGAGTTTTGGCACAAGTATAAGAAAGATTTGGAAGGCTGGCAGCCTCGGATGGCATATTTAAGTTCTGCAGAAAGACAAGAGTCACTTATAGGAAGGGAATCTGGCTGTAATCACCTCTACTGCCATGCAGCTGATACCTGAAAGGGTTTCACATGTGAGGATAAAAGTTACTAAATCTGACAGATGAACAGGAATATCAAAATAACAGATACATTCTTCCAAATTTTTCTAATGTTTTTCCCTTACAGAGAGAAAATTTGGAAGGGCTCATTTTAGGAGCTGTGGGACAGCTCATGCAGATTGAGCAGGCTGCATGGGATTACACCAGAGAAATCGCACCTTGAAGAACTGGCACACGAACAACAAGTGATCCTGGCTGGGTTAATGACATTTCAATTGGGAGAAGACAGCAGACATAAAATTCCACTAGATGGAATAGCTGAAGCAAATATTAATGGGCTGTGTGTGGAAAGATAAATTTTGGGCCAACGCATCCTGTTATCTACTTTACTTGGAAGAGGAGCAGAAACAATCAAAATACAAATTCCTGCTCATGCTTGGGAACAAGCAGAAACAATACTTTTATGAAGGCTTCCTGTGTTAAAGAGAACATTTTTACCTAGGATTGTCCAGATTTAGGCCCAAGTAACTAAACCAGAATTTTAGGTATTTGATAACATAGTAGTATTAGTAGCAATGGTTTTATAGATATATTAACTAAGATTAAAAAAAATATTTTTCAGATTGAATAACTGTTTCATTAGTAAATTATTTAAAGTACTAATAGGCAAATAATCTCTTTTGCTGTGATTACTTAGCTACATGAGATTATTTTGCAATGGTGAAATTACGTCCAGCCATCTCTTCAGTCAGAGTGGAGTGACAGAGTAGAAACCTCCTCTGTCAGCAAGAATGTTTGTCAAAATACTCAGAATGTCAAGTAGACCTGGCAGGATAAGAGCTTTGTTGACAGGGAGCTCATGAATACCCTTCAGAGCAAAAATGCAGCAAGGGTGGACTACAAAGGAGGAATTCAGAAACTTTGCAGGGTTGTATGGGACTGGTGTCAGAACAGTAAAAGCCCAGCTGAAGATTAGACTTGTAAAGGATACTGAGGGCATCAAGAGCTTCTATATCTGTACTAGTAATAAAATGAAGAACAAGGGAAATGTGAGACTGTTGCTGAATGGAGCAGGGTGAAAGTGGACACGAAGTCCACTTGGGATGAGAGGAATAGCCCTCACGTTAGGATGAGAAGAAATGGCTGCAAGTTGTTCCAGGAGAAGTTTAGATTGGATATTAGGAAAAAAATTCTTAACTGTTGGGGTTATTGGAACAGGCTGCCCAGGGAAGTGGTTGAGTCACCATCCCTGGAGGTATTTAAACTTGTAGATGTGACACTTGGGGATACAGTTTTTTGGTGCACTTGGCAGTGATGGGTTAACAGTTGGACTTAGTGGTCTTAGAGGTCGAATCAAACAATTCTATGATTCTGTGATTCTATTTTTAAAGCTCTTCAGTTTCAAAATGCAAACACTGTTTTCAATATTTTTGAAAAACTGAAACAAAGTATCTTACTGAAAAGAGAGCTCTTTTTCTTGAAAGCATTTTTACAAAACATTCCAATGTCTTCAAAACCTTCTTCTGTTCTCTTTTTTCTTAAAAATGTTTACAAAAATAGAATGTTTTGAATATTTGGTTGCTATGTGTCAATGGGCAGCTGCTGCTTACTCTGCAACTACTTTTTTCTCAGTTTATTACATTGGAAAACATTTTATCCTGATGGAGGACAAAGCCCAAATTTATGAGAACTGTATCAGAGTCTTGTCTCTCAGGGATAACTTCAGGAAGAAAATACTGTGGTCACCATAGGATTGTCTGGGAAAGTACAGAGAATTCCTTTCAACAGTTCCCACCTCCTCCTGAAAGCCTCCCACTTTCCACCTTTTGTTGTTGGCATTTTTGACACATCATCATTCTGGAAATTGGAAACCAAGGCTCCCATGGTCAAGCAGTTTGTCTCACTCCTTTGTACACCTGGTCAATAGTCTCTTGTATCGCTGAACTCAGGGCACAGATGGTTTACATAGCTGAAAGACCCACCACACTCCTACTGCAATATGATCCACAGCCAGGATTTGGTTCCTTAGGCAGAAGACATTAATTTTAGTTTGGCAGGATGACTAAAACACCCTAATGAATTTCAAAGGCCCATTAAAATCTGCTTAGAGAATATTTTCTGAATATTTGTTACAATGAAAAAACTTTCAGAACACCAATGGATATGTGTTCCATAACTTCTTTAGACGAGGCTTTTGTTACATCACAGCAGTTTTTCTTGAGTCGGCATTTCCTGGATATCATTAGGATTTTAGAGTCAATAAAAGATGTGAGACTTACTGCAAAGCATTAAGTCATGTTTATTCCACTGTTCTTAGAAGCTGACCTGGTGGAGAGGCATTTCCAATAACATTCAAATCTGAACCTAGCTCCCAGTTTCATCACTGAAAGTCATACAAGTATATTAAATGCATAAATGTCTTCCTGACCCAATTACTCCTAATGGAATATACATAGTAAAAATCAATGTCACCATCTTTAGAGTGATGCACTCAGAATGCTTGAAAATTGGTCTCTAGTGAATTCATTCGTTTTCAAGACTTTTGCCTACTTCTGTAACTTCTGCCTTTGTGAATTAGAGCAATCTATTATCAGTGGGTAAGCAGCATTCCTCTGCAGTGTCTAAATGAGCAATAAGGAGATAGGACAATTGCAGTACAAGCAAGGCTGTCACATCAGCTTCCGTGAGCAGTCTGAAGCTGTCCACTTGATGCTTGTCAGGGCTGAAGATTGCTTAGAGGAAGGCAAATTGCCTTGAAACAAACTGAAAATGAGCTTTGAGTTGTTTTAGGTGTTTCTGCCCTTTCCACCTGTGTGTCAGAACTTATGTCAGGCTTTTGAGGAGTAGTAGCACTACCCACAATGATTTCCATGCAACTTACATTGCATGGGCAGAAGTCTGTCTGGACAAAGATACAGAATACAAACAGGACTTGTTAAATGTGAACTCAAATCCTCCGATGTTACCATTGTGACACGGATGGTAACTTCTGGCAAGTTGTGAAACAATTAGTTAGAGGTATAAACCACTGCGGAGAAATTTTCAGAAGCCCATCTAACAGATCCCTAAATTCTTTCTCTGCATGTAGGAAAGGCCCAGCTGACAGCTGAAAAAGGACGTTTCCAATTTCTCCAGCCAACATTTGCAGTGCTGTGGCACAGCTCCTTGGCTGTTCACCTTTACCCTCGCCGATCTGCAGGAGCACAGCAGTGAGAACTCTAACCAGGCAATGCAGCCCAGTGTGCCCAGTTTCAGACACAGCTTTCCCCTGCAATGGTTTTGCAATCAATTTTGTCTGACATGTATACATTTACAGTCAATTTCAAGAATACCATGCTTCCCCTGAAGAAAAGCGTTCTGAATGAGTAAATGTTAATAACTTACAATTATATAATTATTTTATTGCTTTTTATATATTTTTGTGTGTTTGTTAAAGGCAATTTTCACTTCAAATTATTGATGCTCTTAGACAAGCAGAATTTTATTTTATTTACAGCCAATCAGTGTATAGTTTAACCCACTCAGGTTTTCTGAGACATTGCAGGGTGACTTGCAGGAGAGAAGTTCATTGCTCCAGGACTTTTTTCAGTTTTACTTACTTTTTCTCTCTCTTACTTTCCATCCCAATTCTGATATTCAGCAATCAGATCTCATTAATAGCTTCAGAACATTCATTCTGTTAAAGATATACAGATGTTGATACTGATGGTTCTGAAGTCAAGATTCAAAATTATTCTTATGGGAAGCATTCTTGAAGCCGATGAGTATTGCAGTTTTTGCAGAAACTTTCCATGACTTGATGCTCATCTTGGGTAATTATCATAACCACCTACTTTTTTACAGGTGTTTCATGTTTTCCAAATAATAAGCTGGACTCCATACAACATACACTGATGTTTTTCAGACAATTAACATAATTTGTGGCTGTCATTGTGACCTACTTTTTTTACATGTAGCCAACATTTGGTAACAGTTAAGAGTGTATTTATATATACATATAACATCCCTTGTTACAGGATATTTTCCTAACCATAAAGTGTGTGCAAATCTAGAACTGAGCACCCATCATCTCTCATCCAGAAGCTGAGCTGCTGAACCTGGAGTGGAAAATTCACGGCTGCAGGAAAAAAGACAAACAAACCCCAGCCACACAGATTAGCAGCAAGATTGCTAAAATGGAAGGAGACAGGAATCTTCAAATGCTGCACCTTGAAGTATTTCCATTTGTTGGTTGCTGATTGTGTAATGAGGGTGCAGTGGCCAGGGAGCAAGAAACAGAAGTTCATACATATTATAGTTAGTTAGTGGGTTTATGATCAGTATTAATAGCATGAACAGTGAAAATTTTGAGAGCAAACTTCATCCCTCATTGCAGCTACGAAATCTGTGTGAAAGGGACTAAGAAAGTAAAATGTAAGTTTTCTTTCAGAATCAGACAACTAAGTTTTTTCGGATAAGGGTGCTCTCTGCATGAACTGCTAGTCAAAACAAATTTTCCTCTGCTTTAGGGATAGGCCTGTGATCTCTTTTCTTTCTCTCTCTTAAGCATTTTTAAATACCTATTAGCAGTGCTTAATTAATTGACTCTTTATTTCAGTACCATTGCAGAATCCTCACAGTCTGTCCAAGAATAAGACACTATAAATTCTGCTTCTCAAAAGAGACAAAAAATGCACTCCAAAATCTGTTACTTTTCCATCTGAGATACACCACTGTTTATGTTTTTAAAAATATTGATTAACTAATAACAAAATTTGCCAGATAGTTACCCATTCATGAAAATCTCAGCGTACAAAAGACAACCAAAGTAAAATCTCAGGTGAAAACAGCCATTGAAGTTTAATAAGAGGAACACAGTCTTCAAAATCCTAATAGATCTGTAGATGAAGCATAGAAAAGCAAAATAAAGAAAATAAAATGCAGGTGATGCCAAAAGTGGAGATGGAAGCTGGGCGAGATTTCATGCAGTGGCCCAAGCACCACATGCATGGCATACATGGTGGTAGTGTTTTGCAGCAGTGGCAAGATATCATTAAATATACTGTATCTTTTGTTTCTCCCCTACAAAGTACATAGGATTAACGTGAATATGAGTATGTGTCTTCCTAAACATTAATTTAAAAATTGCTGCTTTTTGGCTGCGCTGGCACACATCTTATGATATGCAATTGTCAGTACCTGAGCAAGTAACTAAGAGCACGCTTCAGTCAGTGCTCCTCCAGAGCTTCCTCTGCCTTTCCTTTTCTGCTCCTGAAGGATGTGTTTTATCAGCACTTATACATTCATCAGCAGATGTATTTTACCTGGCAGTTAGTTCTGACAGTCAGATTAATTAAATTCTTCTGTTGCTCTAAATCTCCTAATTTTAAACACGTTTTAGTCAGTTTCTTGATCTCAAGCATATTACTGTACTTTCCAGGCCTTTGTTTTATTCTTCCCCCTTTGATGACTTGGTTCATTTCCAGGTTAAACTCCATGGGACAGGAGCTCTTTTATTGAACATGTTTGCTCAGAGGAACCTGAATTCTGACTGACACCTCTAGGTACCACCACAACACAAACCCACTGGTGTTTGCTCTCTCTAAAGGAAGAAATTAATTTTAAAAAGCACACTTTCATTTTTACTTAGATAAAAGCTTGCAAATTCAGATTTAGTTTTTACTTTTTCCCTATCCTTTTCAATACAAAGTAGTTGAAAATTAAAGGAAAATATGACTATAGATTTCCTGATACCCAGGTTACAGGAGTTAGTCAATAAACATGGGATCCACACTGCCTAATTAGACTTGCACTGTAGCTTCAGGTGCTAAAAAAGCACCAGGACTAAAATAGATGTAGTTCTGTGTCTGATCAGTAGACATCCCCAAGAGAAAAATCTGTTGCACAATTTAGACAAGACAGCCTCTAAAGAGGGAGTTCAAGGGCATTTACCTTTACTGATTATATAGGATGTACTTGCCCATGGAAGGTGGGTTCTCAAGGCTACATACTCACAGTTTATTAGGTTTGTTTGGGACAGCTTTCTGCCACCGAAGCTGAATGACAGAGCACAGCCTGTGTGCAAGCTGCAGTCCGCTCTCTTACCTTCCAAAACTCGGTAGCTTCCTTTAAAACACCAATGGAAAATTTTTATCCCACCTAGCTTGTGCCATCATGCAAATTCTTCAAGGAGTCTGTTTGACAAAGTGTTACTTTTCAGAGGAAAATATTTCTAGGATCATTCCACCAGTTAAATTCTATACATCTTTAAGTCCCAGTACTTCCTGTCCCAGACTTTTTAATTTACTAGCATAGGTGTATCCTACATCTTCAAAAACCTGGAGCAAGTTAGGCAAACTGGATCCTACACAGAAAGCCTGCCCCAGGCACAGACTTAGCCACATCCCTGAAATCAATACTCTCTTTTTGGATGCTGAGAGAAGGCAAGAAAAAGATGTGTAGGCTGCAACCTGAAAAATGAGGGGAAGGTCTTCTTTTTATAATTCTTGTACTAGTATTTTGAACACTGAGAAATGTCTGCTTGGATAAAACTTGGTTAGCTCAGATCACTGCAAAAATAAGAGTAACAAATCTGGAGTATTCCTTAAAACTAAGTACACATATATTGCACTGCAAAGAAATTCCAAGAAAAATTAGGTTTAGCAGGTTTCAAAAAAAAAAAAAAGACTATCCATTTATACTGGTTAACATTTAAATGGAATGTTGGGAGTAATATAAAACCTGATGTTTCAAGTTGTAAGTATATCTTAAATTTTAAAGATTAGCGTAAGATCTTCCTGGCAAGTAGATGGGGAGAGATTATCCCCCATGTGAGTGTTGTGGAATTTCCTACATTTTTTTCTGAAGCATCTGGTGCTGGCTGCCATCTGAAATAGGCAAGACTGAACACTCCAAGGTTTTCTGCACCTCAGTCCTCCCGAAATGACACTTTCTGTGCTCCAAATTGAGATGGAGTTGATTGCTTTTTGCTGATTATTTTCTCCACACCATTCTGCACGTACACTGAAATTTATGATTTCTGGGGCTCCTTTTAGTTGTCATTTTCCCTGGTTTTATTAAAGTGCTAGCTCAGGGACCATTGCAATATGGGTTACAATCAATAAATCTTCAGCTGTTTGTGCTTGCTTTACCAGAAAGGTTACTTTTCTCTGTTTCAGTCCCCCGATTCCTGGAGTGTGTGCCTATTTTTCCATCGTTCCTTTTTACTTCAACCAACCGATGCGAGTTTCTTCCAAAGTACAGGGGGTCATAGGGAGCTAACAGTGAGCAGCACTTGGAACAGTACCACTTGCATAGCTTCTGCTGCTTTAAGGAAACACATGCTCAGGTAGTTTGCAGCAGAAACCAGAACTTTCCCTCATAAATAGTCCCACAATCTCATAGCAATTTCTTGACAGATATGAGGATCTGCACCCCCAGCAGACAAATATTCAAAAGATTTGTTGGGTTCCCAGATTACCACTATAACTTCTTGGTTATACTGCAAAGAAGTAATTAATGATCCACAATGGGATGAAGAATTTTGCCCTAGGATTTGCATTAGGTTCTCTGGGTTTCCTATACTTGTATATCCTCCCCTCACATGCATAGGCTAGAATACATAGACCTGTAAGGGATTAAAGACAGAAATGTTGCATGACCTGTCACTTTGGACATTTAATTTGAAGTAAAGAGAAAGTAGAATAAAGGTCTCTGAGTTTAAAAAAAGAGAAAAAAGAAGAAAGAAATGTTAGAGGGTTGACAGCAATACTGGAAATTCCACCTCCTGACACATTTACCCAGTCACCTCCACGGCTTGTGTATTCAACCACCAACTCCAGCAGTTGGTAACAGTTTCCTTTCAATTGATGACATCTAATTAAGCATTTTGGAACGTATTTGGATTCCAGGGAAATTAGAATATGGAGGCAAAATTCCAGCTTGCACGTCCTTGTACTTCAATAGCAGCAATGTGACAGGTTTTTCTGGCAGTTCTGCTTACTGGATTATTCTAATAAATCCACATGCATGCTCATCCTTTTTAAGTAGGTGAAACAGAAAAAAAACCCAGAAGATAAATCCAGTCAATCCTATTTCTTTAGGTGAGATCTTAGGCTCATGATGAAGTGACAAAGCTTCTGTAGTGGATTCAAGTTACACACAGGAGCATTACACACACTTTTTGTGGGTTTTACACTTGGGTCCTGCAGTCTCAGCTTCTCAAAATACATCATAACCCTGAGTGCCAAATGCAGTTGTCAGCTTTTGCCAGTTTTCCAAACTTACAACGAAAGAACGGGGTGACAGCCCGCTGACCTGCTGTCTGAAGGAGAAATCAGAAAAGTACCAGCTGGTGTCAGGATATGTATAACTACTAGACTAAGAACCTGGGGGATGTCTTGAATAAGAGAGTTACCTGAATGTTTAAGGGTTCTTCAAATCAGAGTTGATGAAACATCATAAAATCAATGATCTGGTTTACAAAGCATTTGCAACCAATGACAGCACGTGTCTTGCACACTCTAAAATACAGATGAATAAGTCTTAGAATCATAGAATTGTAGAATCTTAGAATCATAGAATCACACAATCAATCGTAGAATGGTTTCAGTTTGAAATGACCCTCAAAGTAATCTCATTTCAACCCTCCTGCCTTGGTCAGGGACACCTCCAGTTAGATCAGGTTGCTCAGAGCTGCATCCAACCTGGTCTTGAACACTTCCAGGGATGGAGCATCAACAGCTTGTCTGGGCAACCTGCTCAAGCATCTCACCACCCTCACAGTAAAGAATTTCTTCCTAATATTTAATCCAAATCTCACAGTTTAAAGCCATTCCCCCATGTCCTATAAGCTGCAAGTTCCTGGCACCCAGCAGGACTGAGACCGATAGCTGGCACACACTAAGGTACAAATGTCGATCTGAAGGACCCCACCAACAACAAAATTTAAAAAAAGAAGGTTAATGAATAAAAGACTATTAAGTTACCAACAGGCCTGTAAGACATCCTCTCAAATGTGAGCTGCATTTTGTTGCTTTTTTATTACTCAAATGTCTAAAAATATGAAATGCATAAATAGTAAGCAAAAGACTATTAAAAAGGAACAGAATTAATCAATACTCCAGGTGGGATGGGTCTCACCTTAGGCTCTTAAAAGTAAAGCTGTCCAATTCTTGGGTAAATTCCAAAGGTAAGGAATCTTCTGATAACACCTACTTCTTTCTGTCCATAATAAAAGGAAGCTCTGTTTGCCTAAATTAGACAATTAATTTGTAGGCAGCTAAAATTAGGTGAGGAAAATCTCACTTTACATGGCCATGCTTCTGAAGTAAAATTAGCATCTATTAGACTGTGGGGATTGTTGCCAAAACAAAAGGAAAGAAAATTCTTTCCCACAGAAATGCTCAAGAGAAAAACACTACAAAAACCACCTTCTGTAAGTCCTTTACCTCCAATTTTCAGTGGATTACTGGCCTCATTTCTAAAGTTGGGGGCTAGAAGCAGTCAAGATAATAAAACAGTGACTTTGCCTTGGCAAAGAAGAACATGATAAAAAGAAAGTGACTCTTAGAAGCCTCAAACATAGATGCTGGAAGTGAGAATAGATTCATGGGTTGAAAGAACAGAATATACCAGCTGAGATTTCAAGGGTCTTTAAAACCTCAGTGTCACCAGAATCTCCCTGAAACATGGCTAGCTGACAAGGCAGATTTTTATAATTTTAACACTTTTTTGTTTTTTTCTAAATGCTCCTGTTCCAAAAGCATTGCTTGAAGGAGATTTTTGCTTCTCTGGCTATAATTGCTATTGCTCCCAGCATGAGGAGTCATCCAGATGATGGATATGCCAGAGGTTCTGGGGTAATTGCTGTCAGGTTCCATAGGATTTCAAACTCTGGGTCTGGCCTGAAAATGGGAGAACTGTGTACAGTTGAAGTGATGATCAGATCTCAGAATAAGTCACGCTGAATGAGACCAAAATGACAATCAAGTGATAAAACCCTCCAGTCTCAACGGGAACATCAGTAGTTCAAGTATGCAAAGAGATTACAGACTAGTTCTGAGCTGCAAAGAGGTTTTTTCCCACTTATTTTTAAATCTAGTCACTCTGCAAAATCTTCAGTATGAAGGTAAGCACAAGCACTGGCTGCCACAGAACTGGATTCTGGGTGTCTCAAAGGTGCATCTGGAAACAGATCTTTTGAGGCCTCATCAACTGTCAAAGTGTTTACTGCTAGCAGTTATTTAGAACGACACTTCCAGTTGCATTTTCACTTATACATGAGATCTTTCCCAGTCGCTTTTTCATGGTAAATCCCTTTTCTCCTCTCACACACCACAGTAAAACCAAAGTAAATCACATGGAATAATTGTTTCTTCTCCGTGTGCTTTTCTCGCTGCTCCTTTGATATAATTTCCAGGGCTTATACTTTAATGATAGTTCCAAATCATTTCCTGTGCTTTTGTTAATCTTGCAGAACAGATCTACTCTTGCAGACGGCTCCTCTTATTTGCATGCCAGCAAAATGTTAAGCCCTTGCAGCCTGATTTGAGTGATTGACAATTTTAGTTCCTTTTAACAGTCTGGAAAAACTGATTTGCCACCGTGGGTGTAACTGCTTTCTTTCCAACACTGCTAATTCACCAAGAGAATTGTGTTCTTGTACATTTACTGAGAGCAACAGAATTTGGAAGTTAAAAGTATGTAATTCAGTTGCAAACTTACTCTGAATATTGCACTTAAACTAGTTTTTATCATCGCAAAAATAGACTCCATGTGCTATCATCAATTAAGATAAAATTTATACAGATAAGTACTGCATTTTTATTTCTAAGTAAATAAAAAAAATCCACCTCTAATATATAGCTAATGTTCATGGAAAAATCAATACTCTAGCAATAACTTCCTGCATGTGTCTTTTATGATTGCTTTTCTCATTCTTCTTCATTCTATGCAACTACAAATGGAACAACATTAAAACCAAAAGTATTTGTAATTAGCCCAGGATTAATTTCAAATTCAGGGTTTAACTGAATTTACATTGAAGAAAAGCAAGAGAAATTCAGAGGTAGTTAATTACTTTCATATGCTTTATTTCAACTTGCTGTGGGGCTTTTTTTTGTCAGGAGCAAGGAAGGTATGGCACAGAATATAATGATATTTTGAAGTCTGGAAACAAATGTTACATTAAGTACCTTATGGGTTTGAAGAGCTGCTCTCTGTGGCCTTGCTATGCCAAATATGAGCTCTGTGTTCCTAAGCAAGTAGAAGATGACTTCCTTGCTTTGCAGCATGGCTGGTCTGAAATTAAACAAACCTTGTTGGAGTAGGACTTAAAGCTTTGTTGAAAATTCCCACTCATCAAAACCAAAACTGTTTCCATAATAGACTGAGTTTTTCAGCCTTATAGAAAAAAAAAAAGGCATGTTTTCTTTACTTTTCACATTTGCTATTAAAGACATTCTACTTCAAAATTTCACATTTGCTTCTTATGTACTAACATTCAGTAATAGAAAAAACCATACTCGTTTTGACATGGGACTGAAAACAGTTATGCAAAAGTCATTTATCTTCCTGATTGCCACATATGTCAAAGTTACTCAAAATAACTTTAGATTATTATGACTTTAATTTCCTTGATGATGTACCATGAAAGCATTCCCCCCGCTTTATTTTTTTTCTTTTAATCCTAATTTAGATTGAAAATTTATTTTAATTTCACATATTTTTCATTTTTATCCAAGGCTCACTTTCAGGGTACCACTAAGGGAATAAGAATATTTACTGTAAGAAATCCCTGATGATGTTAGCAGAGGGAGTTAGTGTATAACTGCCTGAGAGAGAGAACAATAAAATAACTTCTTCTGAAATTGCTAATAGAGAAAAATGTTGAATAGTGAAGAAACTAACCAAACTGACCACCTAACCTCCATATATAAATTATGCCTTATTGAAGGACCACGTGAATATTTTAAAGCAAAGTTTAAGAAAAGTTTTAGTGTATTCTCCAGTTGTGGTAAACCTACCAATCTGCTGAGGAACACTGAAGGAAGAAATCGCCATGCTCCTACTATCAGTGCTCTGTTAAGTCCATTGACGTGAGTAAGTGGGCAATTGGGCCCAACAAGTTCATCCCTTCCAGGCGACTCCTCTGGCTGGCATCTACCAAGAACAGTGCTCCATATTTTGAAGATATGCAGATGTGGCACCTGGGGACATGGTTCAGTGGTGGGCTTGGCAGACCTATATTAAAAATTGGTCTCAAGGATCTTAAGGGTCTCTTCCAACCTTTTCCAAACTATTCTATGGCTCTGTGCTATCCCAGAGAGCACACACATAAAGGCAAGCACCAAGCAAGGGTAAGTGTACTTATGCCTTGCCACTGGCGGCTGCTATGGGCCAGGGGGATGAACATCAGGAATATGCAAAAATGTTTACAGAGACAAAATAGAAGTACCCAGGGTAACAGGCACCCTAGAAAACACAGCTCAGTTTAAAAGTAACTACAGGACAAGAGAGGAAGCAACTTCAGAGACCCTGCAAGCATCCCATGCTGTGAGTTTGCACTGCCATGTGTTCGCTGTTATTGTCAGCCAGCTCATAAGACAACACTGACAGTTTGGTTTACTCTGGGATTCAGTCGCCCTTCTGAGTGGAACATGGACTCATCTCCTCTAAGGCGTTGCTTTTACTCCTCTTAATCTCTGTGGTGTTGAAGAGGGTCTGCCCCAGTGCCTGCTGGGCTGGCAGCCCACTGCTAAGTGAGCAGCATTTCCAGGGTAATGGCTATGGGCAGTTGCCTCTCGCTGTAGGGTCAGTTAAAAGGCATGGAGCAGAATGTTTTGAAATGGACATCTGGCATGCAGTAAATGCATTTAGGAAGCAATAAACAGCTCATTTTGAATGACTTCTGCAATTGGTTTCAACACAAGCAGTTGGTGGAAAAACAAGCTTTTAGAAAGGTCACTTATTGCCATACATAACCCATCTCTTCCAGTTAAATTGCTTAGCAATGTACAAAGCAAATCCCAGCCCATTTCTGGTCTGATAATTAATAGTCTTCTACTCTAGATGGAGCTGCACAAAGAAAGTGAATGTTTTGCGTGTTATCCTGACTTAATAATTCACCATTTGAGTTGCCAGGGTGTCTTTGAAAGAAGCTGATTGTTGAAATCTGAGTGCAGTAGATGAGAAATATTGTATATTGTATCTTCAAAATGAACATGGAATTCACATGCTTTTAGTCAGTAATAGATTACTGGCAGCCCTTGGAAAAGAAGAACATATCTTTGATTCTAAGATGCAACACCGCACTTTCTTTGCTGATATTCTGTTCTAAGACTATAAATAAAATATGAATAGTAAAGTCTTTAATTTTCTAACCCTTACTAGAGTAAAGGTATTCTCTTCTCCTTACTTATGATTGGATATGATAAATGAACAACATGAGCATTACAAATGTAGGTTTTCAGTGAAAAATAGAAGGATCTGATTTCTAAACTGGCCAGAAAAATTAACACTGATACATGACAAATACAACACAATAACCATGAGAGAACCTATTAGTTAGTTCCCAAAACAAGTAAATATATTGGAGTTACTAAGCTATGACTTCTAGAGAACATTGACTCTACATGTTCCATATTCAAAACTGATCATCCTTCCTCCTGAAAATCAATGTATTTAGTTTAATTTAGATACATCAAGCCTGTACTTATATAATTGAATGAAAGTAAATCACATTCCAAATTGTGCACCAAAATTTCACGGCCCCAGGACAGGTTATTCTGATATTTCTGTGCTTGTAAAATTGTCATGAGGAGAGTTCAGTGATGTGTTTCACATTAGTATTGTATTAACTGAAAATATGATGGTGTTAGCAGCTCTTCATGAACCTACTCCATGGTGAATTAAAGTATCAGAAAGAGAAGAGAATTTTGGAAAAGTTTCATATTCTTTAGGGAGAAAATGCAGTGTGCAGTCCCAGCTGGTCCTGGTTCAGAAAGAATAATTTCATTTTGCCAGAAATGTCAGTATTTCAGACTTTGTTTCCATTGTGCAGAGCAAGGCAAAGAGCTCTCAACCTTTTGATTAAAAAGTCGGGAGAGCAGTGCTGTGTCAGCATGGAATCAGCTTGATCCTTCCTCCTTCTGGTGTAAGGAGGATGGAGTGTTCAAGGGCAGCCTGGCACAGCAGCCAGCCAGTGCCTGCCTTGCTCCGGCTGAATTTGTGCTCAGAAATGGTCCCTCTAACTCGGGGCGTCTGGGCTGGGGGTGCTCAGAGAGAACTGCCGTGTGCTAATCCAAGGGTGGTGTTTGCCTGTGAAGCGGTGTCACCCTGGATGATGCACATTTGTAGTGATGAGAAGAAATATGAAGAAAGACAAAATTTGATTCCATCTGTGCCCTTCTCACAGCCTCCAAATTACAGGATACTTCTGCTGAAAGCACCTGCAAGAAGGTGGTTAACAGTGAGCTTAAATGGTCATAATTAGGTCTATAACTTAACAAGCTATTAAATCCAGCAATTCCAGCTGTATTTCATCAGAAACTTCTATTCAAAGTCATCTGTCTCTGCATCCTGGCACAGCCCCACCTGAAGTATGATGGTGCTTGTGGCATGTGCAGACACAGCCAACCTGAATCTTGCTAATTCACTGCAAATAACATCAGAGAGGTCATCAAGGGCCAGCCAGTCAGATATTCACTCAGGCGGGCACTTCAAAACGTGGGTCAGCAGTGCCACAGCCACCATCCCTGGCCTGTTAAGCCACGTAGGTCAGGGTAGGACTGTAAAACAGAGACACCCACCACCTCTGCTTCAGAAATCATAAGAGTCTCATATTGCTGGGAATGGGCAAACATGCTGCACAAGCATTTCTCTGTGTTAGTCGGGATTTCACTGTCCTTTTGGCCCTTTTGGTACGTGGTGGGTCTAGCTCCAGCACTAGCAGGAGCTGCTTGCTACCTGACCTTCTGCAAAGGTTCTTGAGTATTCCCTACCAGAGATTTCTCCAAGAGCATCCAGCTCTAGACAGAAATATGAACCTATCACCAGAGCATTTAATTTTCTGATGAAGCTCGCAAGGGCTTCAGTATGTCAAGGACAATATTTATCCCAGCACAGATCAGACACTAGCGTGCATGCAAACAAGTTATCTCCCTTCTCCTTGCTTATGCCTCAACACCACATCTTCATCCTTTAATAATCAAAGCCTGCCACACAAACTGATAAGACACGAAGCTGAGATGGAGCGTTCATGCCAAACCCCTTTCAAGGGATTAGTGCTGCTCAGGAGCTGCCAGCTAGAAGAAGGTCACCTGTCTTGTTGAAAAAGTTAAGCATTTCATTGAACACAGAGGCTGGACAGTGGTACATGACACACCAGTGACTTTTTGCACCTAGCTGAAAGTCTATATGCATTAAATCATTATGCACTTTTCCTACTTAAAGGAGGATCAGGTTGGGTTGAATACCTTTCAGACTGCAGCCACTCTAAGCAGAATGGATATTTGTGACAGCAGCTTAAGATTGTTCTGTCTTGCTAAACCAAAGTTTGAAGTATTAAGAGTGCACTAATTAAATAAGGACACAGTTAAGGATCACATCTGGCCACTCCAGCAACTTTAAAATGTTATGAGATACTTACGTTTTTTAGGTGCACAATGGTTTTGGTTGAACACAAAATAAATTATGTTAGAAAAAATGCTTATATAAAATTGAGCAATATTAGTACTTAATTATAATAGAAATTAGAGAACAATATATTTGTAAAAGAATGAGGTGTATTTTAATAGGACAATTTTGCCTCTTGCAGCCCATTGTTTGCGAGAGCAGCACCTTGATTTCCAGTACTTGACTTCCACTGCTTTCAAGAGACTGTTTGGGACCAGAGAATATGGAGGGGAGAATTTGGTCGTTGGCTGACTTTTCTCCTTATCTAGGGAAGGGACTACATATACACAAAGATACATATATGCATGTATACAAATAGGTTGTATTCAATTTCCAGATATAAATATCAGCCTAAGGTACTAATAGATTATCTGAATAGATTAACAGCATTGTGATGATTCTGTGCCAAATATTTTCTTGGCACCACAATGATTTCAGATTTTGGTTGGAGAAATGCCTGACTGTACAAACACTTGAGGAAATGGATGCAGGTAAGCCAGGAGTGGAATAGAACTGCTAAGTAGAGTAAGTGAAGGAAATTGAGATGGAGTCCTTGCACAGCAGGTTCTCACACTAATTACAAAGTGGAAAAATTGAG
The DNA here is from genome assembly GCA_013398015.1 of Oreocharis arfaki. Classification (NCBI taxonomy): domain Eukaryota; kingdom Metazoa; phylum Chordata; class Aves; order Passeriformes; family Paramythiidae; genus Oreocharis; species Oreocharis arfaki. Next base: position 299,837 of record VZRR01011205.1, on the reverse strand, counting down.
TGTGAGGACGGCTGACCTTTGAAAAAATTAACTGTTTCTTCTGCTCTCTTAACTCATCCACAGTTATGCTGACCCCTCTATATCTTAGCAATAAATATTCATTCTGTGCTTGAAAAATCAAAATCTTATCAGTTTGGCTCTCCTAGGCACTACTGTTGCCTAACCATATCTTAGCACCAAAACAGCTAATAATTTCTTTTTACTCAAAAAAACCCCAAGCTTTTAAAACCCACCTTGATCATTTGAGGGAGACCTTTCCTCCAGAAAACTGGCATCATTTCTTACCTTCAAGAATGGAGTCAAGGAGGCACCTAACTGATATCAGAGCTACAACCAGCCTGAATTCACTATCTGCGCACAACAAAGACACACAGGAATAAATATCCTCTTCAGACTGGGATGTGTCTCCCACTCCTCAGCCACCTTCCCTGAAATGTTGGGCAGGAACATGGGGAGAAAATCTTGCCGACCTGGCAGGAGGGATGGTGTAAAATCATAGTTCTGAACTGACTTCAGAAGGAAAATTAAGGTATGTGCTTGTATTCATAAACCTTCCAAGGTTTTCCCCTTATAAAAAAGCCCTACTTTTTTATCAACACTCTAAGCAAAGAACGAACTTGGAGCAAACTTTCAGCATTGAAGATGAGCCTGCAGGGGCACAGAATTCAGCAAGAAGAAAAGCATAGAGAAAGAGAGCTTTGTCTTCAGTCCAATCCACACAGAGCTGCCTTCCCTCAAGAAACAAAGCTCTGCAAGGAACTGATCCCTGATTTCACTCTGACCCCCCGGGCAGATGTCACAGTGGTCAACATACTGAAAGTGGCTCCGTGTGCAAGAAACGAACTAAGGATGCATTAAGAATGTGAGAGAGGACAGTAACAGCAATATTTTAATTCTAGCTAATGATTTGATGGTGCTCACTGGTGTTATAAAAGTTTAAATCCTACATCATGTCAATAGCCCAGGGTGATGAGCACCCTGTGGAAGGACACTCAGACATGCTTGGCATACACAGACAAGGCTTGGAATGCTTCTGGCTCTTGGTGGACATCCTTAATATGTGTTACCAGTGTCTCAAACCAGGCATCTGACTCTCACTTAATAATCAAACAATAAAAATGACTCTCTTTACCACCGAATTAAAAAAAAAAAAAAAAAAAAAAGAGAGATGGAGGGTTAATCAGACAAGTTATTATAAAAGGAGACAAGCAATACTAGCTCACAGATTTTGACTCGACTCAGACACAGTGAATCACACCATCAGTGTCTGGATGCCTGGCCTTCCTCAGAGCATCAGATCCAGTAGATCTACTCAGCATAGAATTAACTCATGTGGAGGGCACTCTCTCAGCCACAAAGGGCAGAAGATGTGGTCATTCTCAAGGTATATACATGCTGGGAATTATGAGCAATTCAGCCTAGAGAACTGGTGCTTAGTGATGGTGCAGCTTATCAGCATTCCCTCTCCCCACATCCTCAGCACTAACCTTTGAACCCACCAGTCAGTCACAGCTGGGTGGTGTGTGGCCACTGTCAGCAGCAGCTATCCTGTGAGCTTTGGTGCTTTAATGAATTAAGACACTGTTTTAAGTATTGCTCCTGCTGTCAATCCAGTCTCAAAATACTTTTTTTTTTTTTTAATGAGGGATTCTCATTTCTCTTACTTGAAAGCACCTTTTTTTCCCCCTTTAACTGCTGTCAGAGCTCACAGAGGGATTGCTCTGTTCTTCTTTGGTCTTCAGGAAGGGCACAGAAACAGTGGGTCTTCAGTTCCTCTGCTGAGTTACTGGAGGAAAGACAGGGGAAAGGAGAAGAGAAGCAGAGAGCAGAGTAATTAAAATTAACTGCAGGCATGTATGATTAATGTTATTTGTATAATAGCATCTAACCAACAGCAGCACCCCCATAACAATAGGTGGTTTGAGGGAATGTTGTGGCAAATAGAAGGAGCTGCTGTTGGAGTATAATAACATGCTTCTGCAAAAGGCTCTTTTTATGATTCATGTTTTAGAATTGCAAAAATAACAGTAAAGGGAAAAAAATAGCTCCTGGGTACAAATACCAGAATGCAGCTGAACCTAGACAGCACCTTTATGAATATTACAAGGACATTGGCACCACTGGTGTATTTTCTGCATAACAGTCTTCAAATTTTTAATAGGACTACATGAATCTAGCTGCAAGCCTTGTTTCTCTATCTGTATCCTGCTGTAGTACCCAGACCTTATAAAAATCACCAAAATACTGCTTTAAATGTTTAAGCCTGCAGATATTTTGGCAAGAATTATCTTTCTGTACTACCTCTTCCAGTAAAAAATGTAAGCAAAAGAAAATTGCCCCAAACTTTTTTTCCAAAGGCAAGGGAAACAGACAGCTTTTATTCTAAGTGCTTGCACTACTGTTCCTCTGCAGCCTACAGGAAATCAGGTCTGTGAGGGTCACATCCTTAAGCCATTTTTCTGTGGCCATCTAATGATTTGTTCTAGTCAATTTTCCATGCTGGTCCTGGGGAATATTAGAAACGTTATGTTGCACAAGCTGTGGCTCCAGTCCTACAGAGACCTGTGTGATTTGCTAAATTTAACCCCCTCCAAGTCTTTCTGGCTTCAATGACATTATTCATTTGAGCAGAATAGTTCACCAGTGTTCTTTAACCAGAGAGGCAGCTAAACATCACCCAGCCATCCATTCACTCCCCCCAGTGGGATGGGGAAGAGAATCATGAAAAGGATGAAACTTTAAGGTTGAGAAAAAGACGGTTGATAGCACAGAAAATGAAGTGAAAATAACAATGATAAAAGAATACATGAAACAAGTGATGCAAAATGCAGTTCCTCACCAGCCACTGACTAATGCCCAACCAGTCCCTGAGCAGAGTGCCATCATCCCTGGCAAAACCCCCTCAGTTTTGTTGCTCAGCATGATGCCATGTGGTAGGGAATATCCCCACCAGACCAAAGTCAGCCAGGATCAGCTGTCACAGTTGTGTCCTCTCCCAGTTCCTCACACACACCCAGACTCCTCACTGGTAGGGCAGCATGAGAAGCTGAAAAGTCCTTTGTCTTAGTGCGAGTCCTGCTCAACAACAACAAAAATATTGGTATGCCATCGAAATTTTGCTCACCCGAAGTCCAAAACACAGCTCTGTTCCAGCATGCTTTTAAAACATTATGATATTCTGATTTAACAGAAACCCATGTGAGGCAGAGTTCTTCATTACACTTCTGGATTTAGGATTGTACTCAGATGAAAAAGCAGCACAAATGTATCCACACAAGACATTTATATGGTGTCTGTACCAGGAAAAAGAGGGTTAAAATAAAATAATACCTTCACAGAAGCAAGCAGCATGGTTTCATTTCTTCTGCTGTGTACAATATTGACCATTCTGCAGGGAGGCAGAATTTCCAGCTGATTTTGCTGGCAGCAGCAGGAGTGTTTTGTGGCAATGTTCCCTTCACCATCTTTCAGAAAGGAACAGCAGATTCCAGAGGTTGGAATCAAAGAAGCTGTTGGAAGCAACAGAGTTGTCTGTTACAACTCAAACTCCTTCAGCTCTCAGTTCCATTTTCCCTCCCAGCCTGCAAATACATGGATTGTCTCCACACTGATGTGATTTATTCATTAAGAATTTACTCCAACAGTCACAAGAATGACTCTTCAGTTTTCAACCATGTGGGATGGTGGCACTTTAGGCAAGACTTGGTTCTACCTAATATTTCTATTAGAAGTTCTGATGACAGTGATTTTAGAGAAGAAAGTTATTAATATTTAGATATTTTAGAAGGGAGATATGTAGTAATCTTACTTTAAAAGTATAATTTTCTTTCAGTGTAAGTGAAAATGGATGAATTATTTTCTCTGTAGATTACATCACTATCATGTTCTATCATCCACAGGTGTGTGCAGTTGTTGAAGTCTTTCTTTCCTTGCAACAAGCTTATATGAGGACATGAATAAATTAAAATTCTATTCCACAAGAGAATTGGAGTAAAGACTCCTATAGTCTAGGGGATCTAGGATGGATCTATGACTTTTCACTCATCTTTAGTGAGGATATCACAGCTGTATGTGGTAGACTGTCCTATTCTACTTTATGAAATTTGAGAAGCAAGTAAAAAGTTCATATGGTGGGAGTATGAGAAATGGTCATAGGGGGCTCATACAAAAGGACTATTCTGACCTCAGCAAGAAGAATGAAAAGACAAGCTAAATGTTTATCTTGGTTTGATTTACTTTTCCTCTGTGCTTTAAAAGTTGCCAAAATAAAAAAAAAAAATAGAGTGTTACAGAATTAAAGATCGTTACATAAGCAAAAGGAGAGTGCTAATTCTATGTGTCAACTTAATTTTGGCGCTGCACAACTCCTGTATATTTGGTATTTTTGCAACTGTGAGATTGTATTGCAACTTTCTGTGCTTAATTCTGGATGGTATGTTAAGAATTCAGTTAATATGGCCTGCAGAGCATGAGTTAACTAAGAGTAGCTGGTTTAAAACTTGAAATTCAAAACTTGATCATACCTGGAATAATTATGACAGGAGTGATAAAGATACACCTTTGACAGCAAGACAGCCTTTCAGTTTTCCAGTTCCTGCTCAAAAGCCAAGCACTCTTCAGACTTCTCAGTTGAAACAGGCGTATGAACAACTTCATTTAAAAACACAGAGTATATGTCACTGTAAGAAACTGCTTTCTTGTTTTAACTGGGGTTTGTTTGCTGTTTGTTTCTTTGTTTGTGGGTTTTTTGTTGTAAAATCAAATTGTGGTAGACATCTGGCAGGGAAAAATTTAATTGCAGACAGGCAAAGTCATAAAATTTAAGGAACTTAAGCCTTTCAATCAACATATGGGACTGATTGTAGGCATCACAACCTAACTCATAATATGTAGGCAAGTGACCTTTCAGTTGATTAAAAAAGGCTAAGCTTCAAAACCAACAAATGTATTTTAAATTATAAATTGTGCTATTAGACTGGGTAAGACATCACCACAGGGAATTGATAAAGTCAAACTTAGGTAAAATTCAGAAAAAAAAATCTTTTCTGATTCCAGTAAGAAGGCTGCTCAATGGTCAAAATTAATTACAGTGTCCTTTCTTTTTAAATCAGGAACAGAAAGATTCAGGATGTGAGCCTTTAGGGCTGGGGTCTAATATCTACCATATATTATACTTGCTCTTCTGTATAATTATTGCTACTGATTACAGGATAAAAGGCTGATGGCATCTCAAACCTTACAATAACTGTCGTACTGTGCAAAGTGCTGCTCAAGATAATAAAGTCAGTAAAATACAAACGTACTCAATATCTGTCCCTGAACTTTGAAGAAAGTTTCTGGTAAGAAACCAGAACTGCTAGCTTCACTAAGACGCACTCAAATGCTGTAAAAACTGTGGGAGCAGTTGCACTTGTTTACTAAATTTATTGAGAGCTTCAGTTATTGCTTCCTATGATACTTGATTTACTTTAAGAGTTTAGTCTTCTTATAAATATTAACAGCTTGTACATATATATTAAAGTAGAAATACTAGTTTTATATTAAAAACCATAATCCAATGGATACATCTGAAAAAGAATGAAGAATGTATTGAGCTTTTCTGCGATAGAATTACTGTTTGTCACAGTAGCTGGTATGGGGCTATGGTTTGGATTTGTACTGAAAACAGTGTCGATAATACAGGTAGCTTTGGTTATTGCTGAGCAGCGCTTGCACAGTCAAGGCCTGTTTTGCTTATTGCACTTCCTGAACAGGTAGTAGGCTGGGGGTGCACAAGAGACTGGGTGGAGACACAGCTTAGGCAGCCATCCCCAGCTGACCAAAGCATTTGTCTTCACGAGTCACCACTATGGATGACAAAGCCCTGCTATCCGGGAGATGACTGGCTACCTCCCTGCTTGGTGTGAAGTACTGAATTAGTTTCTCATCTATTTTGCTTGTGTGCCTGGTTTTTGCTTTATCTACTGAACTACCTCTACCTCAACTCACCATTTTTCAGGTGAAAGTGAGTGAGCAGCTTAGTAGTGCTTAGCTATCACCTGGCGTTAAACCACACTACACTAGAACATTAATTCCTGCTCTTCTGCACTTGTGAGAGCACTGGCTCCAAACTGTGCAGCTGTTGCAGTAAAAAATGTGTGAAATTACATCTTTAAGCCTGGTTCCATTAATTGCTTTTTAAAAAATTGACTGAATCTTTATATTTATATCATGAAATGATAGAGGATTACTAAAGATGCTTAAGAACAGACCAGTTGCGTGACTTAGAGTGTGTGTCTGTGTCTGTGTGTCTTTTCCACGAGCTATTTTCAGGCACAATAGCCGTGGGTCATCCAGCCATGGTGTGAGAAACACTGTAGGTATTTCTCAAGGAAAGGTGTAAAACTTCTTAGGAAATGAAGGAACATTTCAGCATGGACTCACACAAAAATATTCAGATCATGTTAAGAAATCAGAATACATTGAAGAATGCTGATTTGGACGAAGAGGTTTGGGATTTTTTTTAAATTTATTTTTGTGTTTTACTAAGAGAAGTTTCAAGAGCAACACAGAAATTAATGCTTTCCTGAAGAGAAACCTAACTATTACAGATTTGGAGAATTACAGTAAAACATCCTTTATCCTCTCCACACAAAAGGCAATTCCTTACTCCAGGAGATTTACTCCTCCTTGCAGTTACACATAGCCATTCCCAAAATGATTTCTATCTGTTTGGCCTCTGTCATATTAATAACAGCCACAATTACATTGTGCCTTCTGACCCCAGTTTAGCATAACACATTTCAGTTCACATAGTAAGTAAAATGTTTAATCACAAGTGTGCTGAGGGAGGAGCAGGTGTTCTCAATATCTCACCTCCAAATGCTTGCCCTTTGGCTGGTTTCCTCTTACACACCCATTTATTATAAAGCTGATGGAACGTGCTGCTCCTGCCTCTCTGAACTTCTTAAGTAGCACCTCCGGCACCAGCATTATTAAAAAATAAAATCAAATGTGAAAGAAGTAGGGCAAGTGGATGGTCACAAGGACTTGGTGCTATTTAGATTACACAGCTCCTTAGGTATGTCCTTACATTTAACGATGAGCATTTGGTACCTGCAAGTATATAATCACCTAAGCTCATGTCATTACTTGGTTTAACAGCTAATGCTTAAATCATGGTTCTTGATGGATTGACAAGAGAATGCTTTTCCCATCCAACTAATAAAAAGGAGACGGATCCAGGTTTCTTTTTTTTTTTCTTTCTTTCTGTGGGTTTTTAAATGCTCCTACGTTCCTGAGCCTGCAAGGGCTAGTCAAGGGATTTCATGTAATAATGTGAGAAATGTACTTGATGAAGGTCTTGTGTCATTCTGTGCAGAAAGATAAAGAAATGATCACTTTCTTTTTAACAGAGCAGAACTATTCAGTGCAAAATAAAGCTGGATTCTCATTCTGCATGTCTGAGGTTGAAAATGAAAATGAAGTCCTTGAAAACTTATTAAAACCCAGTGGAAACAGATGCTTGTTATGCACAGCTGACATTTTGATGAGAATTCTTAGAAATTGCTACCACTTGTATGTTTGCAATGTACTTGGAGCTTTCCCAGTACTGACCTATGTTTTAAAGTCCAAAATGACTGCTATCCCTGCTACCTTTAACATAAAGCACAACGCAGAAAGGAGAATATTGCTTGGTAATACCTGAATAAAGCTCATAATTCCTGGTTGAGACAGAGCAGCTGTCTTTTTGAAAGCTATCCAGTCATTATTTGAAGAACTTAAGTGATGATGAATGCGTGAAATACCTATTAAATTAACTGCTGTGAGAAGGTATTTTTATTTAAAATTTCAACATTCAAACTACTAAATTGTATGTTATGTGTTTGGATGAAGAGCCTTTTTCACTCAAAAACAATCTCTCAAAGGCTGAACTTGTACATTACAAACAAGTCACCTTTTAGCCCTCCCTTGAATGCACTAAAGAAATCAAACTTTTTTATCCTCCAGCTGAAAACATGTTTTTCCTGGATGTGGATGGTTCTTATAGCTCTTATCAGCTTTTTCCAACAACCTTTAGCACAGACACCAGAACTGACAGTAATACTCTCATTAATGCCAAGGAGAGCCACACTACTACTGCTTTATAATTTTCCTTGTTTCCACTTCAAAAGTTCCCATGGGGTCTTTCCACACTTAATAGTGCTGGAAATGGGTGCTCAATTGGTTGGCTACAGTGACTCTGCATCATCTGCAGCATCACCGATTTCTAAAATAGAATCTTGCCCTATAAATATGACAAATTTCCTTGTAGTTGGATATATTAAAATGTAAGTTGCTAAGTACTAATTATAATGAATCTCAGATCACTGTACAACTGGCCTGGTCTTAGCATTATTTACTGTTTCCCAGATTTTTCTTCAGCTGCTAATTGTCTATTTTGTTCAATTAAGCATCAATGTCCCATTAGTTACCCCTCAGACTATTCCATGACCCATCTGTTCATGCCAAAAGAAAGTTGAATTCATCTTAGTTGTTTCTCTTTCTTAAGTTCATCTATTACTTCTATTAATATTCCTTTGTGAAATCTAAAGTCTTTCTTCTTTCACTAAAGGAAGCCAGGCTTGAGTGCAAAGACTGGCAAAGGCAGTGATTGTAATGGGTGCAAATCTGTTTTGTTTATTTTTAGCTTGCTTTTTTCTCCTCTGCAGCTGTTCTAACTGATTTGGGAATGACCTGCAGGCAGTCAGCAAGCACCCCCTATCCCTATCCATCATAACTTGTCCTTTCTTTTATTCTGTCTCATCAAGTCCACTAAAGCATTTTCCAAAGGATCAGTCTTTTTATTTCCAGTATTTTCCACATGGCAGTGCAGTAATAAGGCTGGCACAAGACCCACTGCAGGGAATGAAACTTGTCCTAAACCCAACTAAGCCGTTTTCACAGCCCAAAGATTAGCCAAAAAATTTATTGTGAATTCTCTCGGCTATTCCACTATCTGTGCAGTTTACTGCAGCCCTTGTATCAGGAAAAGTCTTTTCCCTCACAAGGGAAAATGGCATAGATGAAGAGAGATGCTGCTTCGTACAGCACAACAGGAGTACTTGGAGACGTTCCATTTCTGTCTGTAGTGTAACACTCTTTGTTCTAGCCAAGCAATGTATCCTTTTAGTAGACATTAGCCACAAAGGGATTTTTAAACATCACACTTGGGCTACTGAGAAGTATTTGACCATGTGTCAACATTCAGACTGCAGCATCTTGATCATATGCCAATGCTCGCACACTTGGCTGAGCTGATGAGCTGATACTGCACCAGAGCTGGAGCCATCCTTGCCTCCCCTGCTCAGCTGGGCTCACAAAATGCCTCACCTTCCACAAAAAAACCCCAAACCAACAAAAAACCCAACCTAAACCAAACCAAAGACATAAAAATAGCCCAAACCAACCAACAAAGTAACAAAACACAACAAAAAAACCGTAACAATCCCCATCCCTCAAAAAAACCCCCAAACCCAAAACAAAATACCCCCAGGCAGTTGGGGGATCTTTTTTCCTTGCTCCAGAAATTGAAAAATTGATCTGACTGCAAATCCGTTTTATTCCTGGTTTTGAACAAATAATTTGATTCCAAATTATGACAGGTATTTGTAAAAGTCACCTTCTATATGATTTTGTTAAATGTCTCTTTAAGAAGGGGCTAATGGTCACATCCTCATTTCCAGAGGAAAGTTTACACTCTTGGTTGTAGCAGGGCATCTCCTCGACCTGCCGCTGGGACTGTCCTTCTGAGCAACGAAACATTCATAGCCTGCGGAAGGGGCCAGGAATGAGCAACCAAAAAAGACCATGGAGTCTGAACTGGAAGAAATAATCCAGATATCTGATCCCTGATGCAGGCAAAACTCATACATGTTATCTAATGGGTTTTCTGTGTAAACTGCAGAAACAAGGATGTAAAGCAGTAATTTTGGAAACGCTGATCTATGGTCTGTAGCAGCTGCAGGTGTCTTCCCTCAAAAGAAGGTGTCGAACTACAGGAGATACAAATGCCCACCTAAAGTCCTTACTTGGGTAGTCAAAGACTGGAAAGGTGAGGAATTTTACCCCTCTGTGCTGAATATTTCTCTTCATTAGCATTTAAGTGACCCTCGTTCAGTGTGCAGAATTTCTATTACTGTTTTTTGTTGGTCTACCTTTTAACTAATTCTGAGCTTTGGATATAGTTCTGAGGTCTCAGGATTCTCGTAAGGTAAGCACTGCAACATCGACATGGTGAGGGCTGCCCAAACCCTGTGCTAACTCCAACCCCAATTAAAGCACGAGAAGTGCAGGTCAAAAAGGGGTAGTGGATCTGCCTCAAACTGGGGAAAATGACGATTATGAAGGGAAAGTCCCTCCAGCTGGGATGCATTAGGGCAGAATGATGTAAGGATGAGACTGAAACAGACTTTTTCCCAAAGAAGGAATTGAGACAGAGAAGGAAAAAAAAAAGGTTTCTTATTTTAAGAAGACTTTTAAAAGTCACAAAAGCATAGTAAGGACCTAGGTAAGAGTATCTCTCATGATCATATATTTGTCTGAGTCACAGAATGGTTTCTGACAAAAAACCCCTCTTTTTTCTCAGCCTGAGGTGGTCCAGGGGTCAAAGTATCTTCTGTCTCCATAGTCCTTAAATGGTTCTTGCTGCTTGCTCTCTCCTCACTCTTTTTGTTTATCCCTAACAAAGCCATCTGGCCCAACTTTCACAAGGCTGCTTAGTACCTTGCTGGGTAGGGCCTCATACTCCTTATTCATGTCAAGTTTTTTTGTCAGACACCATTTATAGGGCTTTTTGCTTATAAAAACTACTGGACCTTGGAAACAATAATTGGGTTTTTTTTAAATGTTTTTGCTATTGTAATGAAAATAGCAGGCCACGACAATAAAACCACTCCTCTAAATTAAGTAAATTAAAGAAAAACAGTAATGCTCTGACAAAAAACACAGGGAAGGGGAACTTTAAACCTAGGGCTGAAAATTACTGAGTCCAGATAAGTTGACTGAGACTGAGTCAATTCTTTGTATTAGGGAGCCAGAACCTTTTTCAAAATGTCTCCAACTCTGAACAAGAAGAGGATCTGAATTTCTTCGAATTTTCATTCTCAAAATGGTGCTTGGTATTTTGACCTTGAGCCAAAGGTGGGTTTAGTTGACCTTGAAGTGCAACAAATTTCTTTGGCACAGCAGTTTCCTACTAAACCTTTTCACCTTCCAAAACAAAAAAACCCCCTGTCACCCCTGTCACCAAATTTACCTGCATTTGTAGAGGTAAATAAAACGTCCTGGGGCTGCTTTTGGACAAACAGCATGGAAAGGCTCACGTCAATACAGTTTAATTCTCTTAGCCCTTCTCCAGATTGCCCATGGAGAGTGTTTTCTGGCCTGAGCTGGCTCCCAGCTTGTCCCCACCATAGCACCACTTGCTGAGACCAAAACCGTGTGAAACATTTGAATGTATGAATAGCTGCATTCATTCTATACTCAGGCCATGTGCTGACCTGGTTTAGCCTATTAGTTTAGCCGTAACATTTGTGGCTTGTTGTAGCCAAGTACCTATTGGCTTCTTTTTGACTTTAAGTCAAGTTGGTTTTATACACTCAGCCTTGGATGTGAAGTTACCTTAAGTACAGTCCTGCAGTATATGTTAAAAAAGCCCAAACAAATGAACACTCAGAAGAAACAAACAAAAGAAAAAAACCAACCAAAGAAACAAGAAACCCAACTCAAACCCTTGACTCAATATCTAATTCAAGTTGTGTTGTTTTTTGCTTTGGAGGTTTTTTTACCTTTTTATCCGTTTGTTTTAATGTTTTAGGACAAGACTAAATGGCCTCAAGTTGTGCCAGAGGAGGTTTAGATTAAATATTAGGAAAAATTTATTCACTGAAAGGCTGTCAAACATTGGAACAGGCTGCCCATAGGAGTCATGGAATCACCATCCCTGTAAGTGTTCAAAAAATGTGTAGATGGGATACTTGGGACACAATTTAGTGGTGGATTTGGCAGTGTTGGGTTAATTGTTGGACTTGGTGATCTTACAGATGTTTTCCAACCTTAAAGATTCTATTATTTTATGTTTCCATGAATGTTTTAAAATTCAGATTCTGGAAATCAGTTGGAAAGAAGTATCCAACCATTCTAAAAAATCAATTAGCAACAACAATAAATTATGGATGCTACTAAAGTAATACATAGTCTTGAAAATAGGGAAAAATTAATATCTGTTATATGAAGCATATTAACAAACAAAACCCAATAAAGATTCATATTTCGCTGATTAGTCTTTGACCATTCCAAACTGAGTCACTGTAAGTTCTGTTGGTTAAAAAAATGTTGAAATTATCACACAGGGATATAGCAATGACAAAAACAACTTTCTGTCTCGCCAAAAGTTATCTTAAGGAGAGATTATTGTCAAATGCAGAAATTGGCCTTCCTTCCTTATCCTCAGCACAACCTTCAGCTTCAGCAGCGATGTGACACATTCTGAATGGGGAGGTGGAAAAGCAGAGTGGACAGAAGTCAGCTTGTGTCATGGAAGAGGAAGCTTGATATGCCTAAAATTACTATGACTTTGTTTTTACAAATATCAAGGGTTTTTTCCATCCAGACAACAAACAAAATCTTGCAGCACAGACTCCCATATGTAATTACTGCTTCTATTTAAACAACTATTGCTAAGAGATTCCTTTTCCTTTTTACTTTTACTATTTCCTTTGAAAAAGAAGAAAAAATGTGGAAAATATGGATAATGTGATTTGAAGTCCTAAAAGCCTCAGAGAAAGTTGGTTTTCCATGTTGTGGAGCAATTGTTTAATTGGTATGTTAGAGTACAAAAGCCAGAGAAAAAATACTGGTAATATTGCTTCCCACTGCTGTGTAAAGCATGGCAGTTGTGAGCCTATGTGAGGAGTCTCACAGTTTGCTCAGTGTTTATTTTGGGGGTGTCTCTTTTTCGTGGAAGATATCTTGCCCTTAATTTTAAAGACTTTTCATAGACAGATGTGCCTGCTCTGGAGAAAGGTAATTTTCTTTTACCTACAGCTCTTTCTCAGTTCAGCAATAGACAAGCATCCGTCAAAACTAACCTGTGTGTTGCCGGCACAACAGCCCAGGGTCAGGACAGGTGCTGAGCTGCTGTGGAGGATCTAGTCCCTTTTCTGCAGTTTCTAATCACAAGCAGAGGTGATGGAGAGAGGGTGGCAGATTTTTTATCCTGAGGCTCATCAAACATCAGGTGTTTTGGATCAGAGTAAATGTTCTCCTCAAACCTATGTCCCACATTGCCCAGGCATTGTTTTAAATATTATTAGGCTGCTTGGCTTTGCAAACATGCTTTAGGAATCCTTTGTGGCCAGCTTCAGAGGGAAGGCGTCAGAGCATGTCTGCTACATTGGATATGGGATAACCCTTCTCAGCTGGCAAAGCCCAGACCTAAAGTGACACAAGTATTTCTGTTGTCCTGTGCCCTTGAAATAATTTTGCAGAATTCATAGCAGATGAAATAAGCAAGTAATAGTCATTAAATAAATGCTGCTTTGAGGAATGATAAGGCTGCAATACACTAGTGAGAGCTTTGACTGTCAGGTGAAAAGGCAGAGTTAACTACAATGTTATTAAAAGCCAGGCCATATTTTCCATACATTTTTATTTGTGAGGTCTCCTTGAAATGTCTTATAAAACTTGGGAACCCAGGCAGCTTTTCTCTAGGGAATATAAAACTACAGCAGCTGATACTGGTAAAATAGGTTATATGGAACCTTAGAAATGACTGCTTGATTTGTCCAGTATTTATTGCCTGAGTAATGTACAGAAACAGTAAAGCAGAAAAGCACAACTTTCCATCTGTGCTGCATTATGCCATACAGAAGAACTATTTTTCATTTCAAATGGTGGTATCCCCGTAGGCTTTCTTGCTTTGATATCCTATGCTACCACACATGATATGATAGAGTACAAACAGACTGACTATAAATCTGAATCTTTACAGTTTTGAAAACTGAAACATTCCACCATTCACTTCCCACAAAACAGGCCTCCTAAAGTGTAGCCCGGGTCAGGTGCTTGATTTTTTTTTAAGTGGAGGCAAAGGTTGTTACATAGAAACCTGAAACTAGCTAAGAAAACAGAAAAAAAATTACCAAGACCAAGCAAACAGAAAAGTGTCCCCATCTGGTACACAAGGTGCACAGCACAAAATCTCATCAGAACACAAGGGAAGGGTTTGCTGTTTTAAAAACACAGCTTTCAAGCATTAATTTCCCTTTATTCTCTAAAGGGAATAGAATGTGCTCACAAGTTTGCACACCTTAAAAATCACCAAAGCGTGAGCCCGTGTGACATTGGAGGAACACTGTCTCCCTTTATCCATTTGAAACCAGAGAGAGACAGCATGTTAGAACAGATGGGCTGGTAGCCTTAAAAGAGGTCAAAGTTGTTGTTTAGCAGGAGGGACCAATTTTAGTGAGGTTTCTTTTGTTTTATTTTGTTTTCCATTACATGCTTTATTTATTTAAATGTATAAGTTAGAACTCTTATAACTAGCTTTCTGGGACCTAGTGAATTTTGTGAATGAAACAGCTCTCATTATTTCAATGTTTTAGTCTATTTTTCAGGCTTGAACCTTATGTAATTTGATATAAGTATGAAATTGGAAACAATTTTTGGGGATGAGCAGCACTCTGGAGCCCCACAAATCCTTCTTACTGTAATGAGGAGGGTGGAAGGATGAGTGTCAGGTATTCTGAACAAAAGCTTTCTGAAGGCGACAACAGAGTCTGTGTATGGAGATTAATTTAAGTAACTACAACAAAAAAAAGAAAGTTCATCTCGTAACTTTACTAAGAATCCAGGTGCTCAGGAGGAGAAATCCTAAGAGGACCCACCAACAACGCTTAGAGAATCTACTGCATATTCTTAAACACCTGCAAGTCCTGGAAACATTAAAATTTCGGGGGGGGGGGGGGGTGTGAGGGAAATGAATCCAAACAAACAAAAAAAAATTTATTGCATCTCCCATCCATTCCCCAAAAAACTGGAAAAAATGTTTTCAATTTTAGTGGTTTATTCTTCAAAACTACATTTATTTATTTCCTGAAGAACTGCACTGTGTATAATATTCATTACAAAGGAAGCACTGCTAGGTATGTTTATGAACCAAAGTGAAAATTCTTCCCTGGAATGACAGGTATATATGTGTTATGAATGGAGTCGTCCTGCGCACTAGAGTATTTATATATATATGTATGTATATATACATGCATACAGGTATGTACATATATATTGATACTATTTATAAAACAAGAAGTTGAAGGTAGAGAGCTTCAATGTCTATGACTAGTTTAAAAAAAAAATTACTTTGAGATCGGAGAGGTTACAAATTTTGTAATTCCGTTATTTAAGGAAAGACATTTCCACATTAAAAACAGGAAAAAATTACATCCCCATGTATATAGTCATTATAAAGTAGCCCAAGGGGATTACAGATATATGCACTGTGTACATTCTAGGTATAGTGGAACTACAGTTGCTTCATATTTTAAAGTAATTTAATTATAGTATTGTAAATTAAATTATTTCAAATTTTTGTATAGATTAGAAAGATATTTTTCATGACTGAAGTTCAACAGGTACACCATTTTAGATTTCTAAAGAACTTTAAGTGCTGCACAAGCCTAGAATATGAAGGGACTAATGTGCCCCAGCTATCAGGGTTTGAGAGTCTGTCTATGGACTCATTTGAAAACAAACCAGTGGGAGATCGCAAGGCAGAATTATAATTTAATATGAAAATTAAAGTAAATGCAAGAGTACAAGAACACTGATACAGTCAGGATACAACCTGACACCCTATTAGTCAGGGTGGTGGTAGCAGTCCAGATGAAGTGGTCCTGTTGAAGCAGTGATCCTGTAGAAGGGGCTGGTCTTCCCCTGGCAGCCTACTAGTAACCTTTTTCCTCTGGGACTCCAGTAGGTAAGGGCTGCTTGTGTTGTTCCAAGCCCCAGATTATATCCAGGTGGGAATGCTTGGCTCCTCCCCCCTGGGCGGAGCATCTCACCTGATGTAATTCTAGGAGCCATGTGGTGGGTCCTTGATTGCCCATTAACAGAGATAGCCCCGGAGGGAGTTATCAGGGATGAGTCATGGTAGGGGATAATGAACATTGCCCCACCTGCTTTAACAGCTTGTAAAGATGGTAGGGGAATGCATACTATTGGTTACATCTTACATTGTAACCTAGAACAGTCTCAAACCCTGACAGCCAGGCAGCTGTGGAGCCATCCAAGAATTGGCAATAACATGCTGTGAGAAAGGACAGGATGTGGCTGCAGAAGGGGCCATACAGAGGTGGGGCAGCACTTCCTTGTTCTGGCTGCTGTAGATAAGCACAACCCAACACAGCACAAGTGCAGGAATGAGGTCGAGAAGAGGGCATGGGCTGTTGACCAAAAACCAACCCAGGAGAGGGCAACCAAGACCACCAATGACCCCTGAAGTCCTCTGACCCATCTCCCGAAAGGTCTAGACGAATGGACTGCACATAACTAATAGAAAGCAAGTAACTTATCTCTAGGTTGGGGAAAACTTACCTATAAAAAGGTAACCCTATGAAGTCCAGGGGCATGTACAACCCAGGAACCTGGACACTCCATCAGGTGGATCGATACTGGAGCCAGGACTGGTGATCTTTCTTTCTTTCTGCTTTTCTTCCTTTCTCTCTCTCCCCCTCTTTAATTCATACCTTGCCCTCTTCTCTTTCACCCCACCCCTTAACTTGACACCCACTGCTGTGTGCTTATACTAGTAGATAAGGGACTGACTTATTCCAATTTCCATGCTAAGCGTATAACTTACTAATAAAACTTTTAAAGCTTTTGCAGACCCTCTGACTTTCATCATTCCTTTCAACCATGAGTATCTACGAATTTTGTGTGCTCACTTCCACTTAATGGAATGGTGGGGTGCCACAAGTGCCCATTTAATAAAAAGGAAAATATTTTTGGCCATTTTTTTGTTAAAATTTGTTGAATTTTAATATTTTTTGTTAAATTCCCTTATTTATTCTTAGGCCTTAAGTCTGGGGGAAAGCAGTCTGTTCCCTCCTTTCCCTAGTTTCCCCAAAACACAGTTTCTCAATACTCTAGATATTCTTGAAACTGGCTGTATTGCACCAGATTTTTATCTCAAATTCAAACAAACCATTCTCTTCAACACTGACCTAGCCCCAGTTCTGCAATCTCTTAGTAACAAGCTGTAGCAAAGAATCCACTGAGTGCAGGTCCCCTCATAATCAAACAACCTACTTCTTTTCACCAGCAGTTCCTCATGGTTTCCATTGATACAGAGGGTACAACAGAGCCTTCTGCACATCTCTGCATGGGACCGGCAAGGTCTCTAACTTCTTCATAAAGAGAAAAAAAAATTGTCTTCCTAGGTAGATAAGGTATGTCAAGTTTTTTTGAAAGCAGTGGTGTCACAGGCAGATGGTTGACTTCGCTCGATTACTTGCAGATTATTTAGTGAGTGCAGAGAAATTTCCAAACTTCAATCGGGTTGTTGTTTTGTTTGCCTTGTCTGCTGAGGCTGTGCATGGTTAGTTGGACTTATTTCAGTGCATGTGTCTACACTGACTGCTGGGGTGCTCCAGCAGATCAGGATCCCTTCTGCCTCGGTTGGGGGTACAGCTGGAGCCCATCCTGAGGGGCAAGGATGACCAGCCTAGCCTGAGGGACAGTGTTAGCTGGGATCCTACCAAGCTGAGGAGATGGACAAGCCTTGGTGAACATCCCTGCAATGCACACGGAGGGCACCGGCCTCAGTGCTCAGTAGTCTCTCCGACACCACTCAAAGAGGAGTCTTTACCCAGCACTGCCCAGCTTTAGTAGCAGCTGTCCGAGGAGGTAAGGGGGAGAATGACTGAAAATGTAATGATCAAGAAAATCTCTCTACTTCCTGCGTCCATTCACTACTGACACCAAACTTCACAGATTGGATGGATGTAGTTCAGACAGTCATTTCCATTGTCTAAAGAAACACACTAAAGCATCCCAAAGCCAAGCAGTATCATAACTACACATCATGGCTAATCTTTCCCCCAGAAACCCTGGATATGATTTTTTTCTTTGCTATTTGCCACTGTTACTTGCTGTCACTGTTACACAAGACACAACTCTGGAATGATCCTCTAACTTGACTAATCAGCTTTCAGTCTCACATCCTTGCCAGAAACAGAATATTTCCCCTCAAATCTCTCTTGTCCTGCAGTTTCCTGCAGAACCTTAACTAAGATCACTATGGCATCATGCACTTGGCAGTCTATGAGGATAGGCATCAGATGCTTAACCTTGATCTGACCATCTCATAATAAACTGTCTTATGAACTGTCCCCACTTACAAAGACCTTTTAAAAATCAATGTTCTTTTAAAACACAGAAAGCACTTGTGATACATGAACAAGACTAGCGGTGAGTCAGTCATCTTTTTCTCTAGAAATGCAAGCTTTCACATCAGATCTAAGCTTCAAATATCTTGACTACCTAACGTGTGTTTGACTTGAGATATTACTGAAAATAATATGAGAAATGTAAAATATAATGTGTTATGGCAGAAACAGATGTGTTTCTAATTTTGATTCTAAACTGATAATTCAAAATGCAAGTTATTCAGCAAATGGTAACTCCAATTATTAAGCAATTGGGAATCAATCAGTAATCAATGCAGTACTATCAGCACAAAAAGAGGTGACACGATAATAGTTTACATATTTTGCATTCATGAAGTACACATATGCTGTATCCATTAAAGCTGACTTCAGTTACTTAACATTCAATTGTGCATTTTGTGGAGTGAGTCAATAGAGTGAATCACTAGCCCACTGCAGCACCATATGGGAAACTTTCCCTCTCCTGAGCAGATGGAGACTAAGAATGTCACAGACAAAATGTGTTTTGTCTCTGGAGAAAGGATGTTGGCTGCTTTGTTCTTAGACTCTTCTACATGCCAAGCCTTCTGCTCACACTGGGAGTCCTTCACTTTAGGGTCTCATGGATATTTCAGCATGTCTCTGAAATGCTGACCTGCAGAAGACAGAGCAAACCAGCCTATCCAGAGGCCTGCAAGTAAAATATGACAATTTCTGTGCAATCCAAGACTTAACTGGAGGGAGAAAGCAAAAGAAATCATCACCTTTACCATTCTTTTAACATGTAGTCCTCTCTGAGGAAGGCAAGTGCTTTCCATTTCCCTGTGGAAGATTTAGATGAAGGGTAATTGAGACAGTGTTACACTTTTTTAGGTGACTTTTGAGGCCACAGAAACCCTATTTTCTGTTCCCTTTGGCTCCATCTACCTAGAACTATTTTTTTATCTTCTTTTATTTTTTGCTGCTGTACTTTTCCTCATTTTTCTATGCACGTCCTTCTCCAACGGAAGTATAATCATATCCCTTTGAATTGTCTGGAAATAGCAGAAGAAAAATGCCACGAGGCATTACAATTTCACTTTCTTTCTCAAAGAAATATAGTCAGGACCACATACATGCACCTTAATTTTTAAATCAACAGGGTTATCAGTGATATGAATCTGATTCTGCCACCTGTCAGTGGGTGAAATAACCAGTCAGCCTATGCAGAATGTAAACCGTTTTCTGAAAGTATCTGTCTGCTGCGTGCTGACCATGTTGCAGCTTAAAGCAACCCCTAATTTAAATACATCCAGGGCTGTGTGAGTCTGAGTTTGCAGGCAAAAAATCTGAAACCACACATGACTAAATAGAATGTAATTTTTTTGCAGTTATTTCTTTATCACCACTCCTATGTTCAAGAGCATGCATTTTCTGTTTTTGCTGTGTCTATCACGGTGAGTCCCAGTCTAACTAGTCTCTTTATTACAACCACTCTACAATTCTTGCCAGATTCAACTCCAGGTGGGCTTTGGCTTTTCTAACCTCACCTCTGCACACATGGACAGTACCTCTGTATGCCTCCTGAGTCATATTTCTCCTAGAGAACTACTATCCATGCTTCCAGCTTCAATTGTTTTTGATGTTTAAATCGAGAGAAGAGTTCTTTGCTCATCCTTGCAGGTCTCCTGCTGTCTTTTCTTGAACGCTCATCAGGGTGGATAAAACTTGAGCATGGGGAAAACGATCCTTTAAAATCAATGAGCTCTACAAGACCCTTCTTCTACTCTGTTTTCAAGGTCTCTTCTGTCAGCCTTTACTCTGCGCCCTCTTACCAATCCAGTCCACAACCTCTTCACCTGGGAGTGGGTCATCACCATCTCCCCTGCCTGGTGCTCTATACCTAGTCTAAAGTTCTCCTCCCCAGGCTGGCCAGCCTGTTGACAAAGTTCATTTACCACTTGGTACTTGCTGCAATTGGTCATGTGGGTGACATTTTATCTCAGAGGATCCCAAGCTTGTGAAAGAGGATCCCTGTTGTCAACACTGGCTGTACAACTGTTTGTTGACCCATGGGGTCCACCCATTTTTCATCGTCCTTCCCTCTCACTGGAAGAATCAAGGAGATGTCACCTGGTCCTCTGAGCCCTTGGCCTTTACCTCAAATGTAATGTCATGCTCGCTACAACTTGGGTTTCCCCTACTAGTATTGGTGCCCACAGGGAAGAGCAGCAGTGGGGGATAATCTTAGGACCAGACTGGTAACCTGGTGCCCTGGATCCGAATGCTTGGCAAGCTGCAAACATCCCTAGACACCAGGTCAGACCAAGAGATGGTGGTGTCCATCCCCTGCAGCAGGGAGTTTCCCGCAGCTTATACTTCTTCTTCCTCCTGATGCTGCTGCAAGCCTCAGGCTCAGCCTGCTCAGATTCTTTATGGGACACTGCTCTCAGCTCTTCATATGCGACCTGGGCACTGAACCCACACTGTAGCTGCAGACTTGCAGATGGGGCAGGAGTTATCCTCCTAGAACGAGGAGCCCCAGGATTCCAGCCTTTACTGTCATGGAAATCTGTAGTAAGCTCAGACTTGGTCTACTCATCACTCAATGAAATTAGGTCATTGTGCTCAGGAAGAGGATTCAGTCAGTGTTTTTCACACCTCTGTTGCTGCACTGCCTGGTGACTTCCTCCACAGCTGCTTTACCTGTCTGCACAGCCCTTTCTCCAGTGCACACCTCCTGCAGGCAAGGAGCACATCTTCCCCAGTCATCTTGGAAAACCCAGGACTCAGGGCTGCATCCTCCCTCAGGAGTTCAGTTTGAGTTCAACTCTGGCACACCAGGAAGAATTCCAAAAGACAGTGGGGACCACGCTCTGTATCACTACACCTTCATCAGCATCAGCACACCCATACACTGTGTACAGCAGAGCTTCCCTCACCTTTCTGTGCCTATTTCTGCATAGACAATTACTGAGGACTCTCCCTAGCACCTCCTGGGAGGGTGCTTGGCTCTTCAAAATCAGGAATTAGCAGCAAATAAAAGAGTACCTTTTGATCAAGAACATGTCAGAGCTTGTTAGAAGTGACTAGAGCTTGCTGGCCATCTCAGCTCATTGTTGCCAGCCTTTCCCAGTGGTAGTAGTCACCCCAAAGTTCCTCAAAAAGTTCTTAGGAAAAATTTCTGAAATATCTAGGAGCAGAAATCAAAAACTGCTGCACAAACTGCTGCATCTACTGGTTACTTCTTCCTCTTCTAGTGGATGTTCAGTGCCGTTCAGTGCCATTCAATATGAGCTAATTTCAGACATCAGGCTGGTTTTTTATTACTCTGATTTACAATAGATTATGTTTCTGAAAAGGGACCTTCTACAGACTGTCTCCAGAATGTACAGGCATCAGAGCTGACAGCTGTGCTTGTATTGAGCTTCCCAAAGTCTAATGAGGCTCTACATAGTTTTTTAGCTTGAAATATGCTATTGCAACTCTAAGGTTAGGAGACATTACCTTATGGTCAGAGACTGTGGGATCAAGGAACTGCAGCTGTCATAAGTTTCTTTACCTTCACCAAGAGGAAAATTCACAGCAATTCACAATCATGCTGCATCTGGAGAGCATGGTTTCTCCATGTGAATAACAGCTTTAGTGACGAGACAGGACCAGACTGAGCCTTCAGATTTCACTTAAATCACTGTCACCCATACATTTGCAACAGGCAAAAATGACAACTATGGCTAATCAAAAAATGTTTTCAGAAGCTGCCTCTCAACACAAAATACTATCAGTGGCATCACACAGATCAAAGTAAGAATTTTACTCAAAATCTGCATATGGAGGATCCAGATTTTAAGTGACTACCATAGTTCCTCAGGGAGGGAGGGCTTTACAGACAGTACATTTCTTTGTACTCTGTCAGCAAAATAGGTCAACTGGAGTCACCTGAATTGTAAATTTTTATAGCTAAACTTTTCATTTGTAATTTTAGTAAAGGATTGAATGTACATAAGTATAATACACTGAGGTTAGCACTTTTTAAATATCCACACATATATTATACGAAAACTATTAGAAAATTATAGAATACAAGTTTATAGAAATGATGTATTCAAGAGCCTCTTAACTGTAAAATTTTCAATCCATCATTTCCACAGAGTAATCAAATAAATATTTTGTTTATTTATCCAGCCAAAATCTTACACTCAAATGAGAAGGGGAATATTCACCAGCCTAGAGAAAATATCTGATTAATGAGTGTGTTAAAGCTGGAAATAGGAATATGGTTGTAAAGTCTCTGAAATGACAAGCCATAATCTCATTGGCCATTGAAGTACTCGGAAGAACGAAAAAAGAGACATGCCGGACATCCAAAATGTGATTCATAAAATGAGGTCCTCAGCATCCTCCTTCCTGATTGTCCTTTTATTCTTTCTTAAGCAATTGTGAGATTCTATTTTGGCAGCTTGGAGGAAAGCTCATTCATAGCATGGAAAATAATGTAGAATTCTTCCCTGAGATGACATAGGTTGTTCCTTCCACTCTCTCTTTCCAGGAATTAAGAACCTACTTCAAGTGAACATTAAAGTACAAATGTGGTAGACAATAAGGTAATTTGGGATTTATGGATTTTGGATATTGCTCTTTTCTGCTTTGACTTTCTTTTTCTTTACTGCTGATTTATTTGGCTCCAGTTTACTGTTTTACACTTTGTTTACATTTTTATTGAATTTATTATTATTCATTAATTTTCTCGTTTATGTGTGACTGATACAATTAGATGCAAAAACTGTGGGCTCCAGCAAGCTGTAATACATGAACTGGTTTGTTCAAAGTAGAACCTAAACTCTGGGAACCAGCAAGAGCAAAGGAAGCCCATTAAAGCTGTGGTGGATTTTGGAGGAAAAAAATTGCCTGCTTGCATCTGCCATGAGATCACAAGCCTGCTTCAGAAAGAATACACAGTAATTAGATTTTCCCTAAAACTTTATCTCCCAGAAACATTTTTCACATGTGTGTGAGGTCAAAAATCACTTGGGAATGTAGGAAAATTGCTCACTCGATCCATTCACCACAGATTTCCAAATACAGTTAGATTTGTAGAAAAAGGGAATCTGGCATCATGTCCCGCTCTGTCATAGCCAGGCAGTGCTGTCTGGGAGCAGAGGTGGGGCAGAGCCCAGATGCTGACCCAGGGCTGGACAGGTCACAAGTAGACAATGTTATTTATTCAGAGTGCAGCTCTGTCATAGCATCTCCAGGGAAAGTTTGTTAGCTTTGGCAGACTTCTCACATCCCTGCACTTTAGTCTCCTGGTATAAATTGATGACAAGGTCACAGATGATTCACATTGGCAGCAGTTTTCCTAATACTTTGCAAAAGTGGAAGGACTTCTGGAGGAATCATTCTATTAATACAAAAAATTCTCCTTTAGTGAAAAATGTGAATGACCAGGTTAAAAATTGTCATTTAAAATTCATGCATCTATTCACTAAGTTGTGTTTTCATCTCATTTTTATCTCAGCCCAGTTCTTGGCTCCCTTACCCCTGCAGACCAGACCCTGCAGCTCCCAGGCACTGACTCAGCACCCTGTGGAGCTGGTGGCGAGGTGTGGCCGTGCCTTCCTGCTTACACTGACCACCAAAAGTGTGGTCATCTCAGGTCGTGGATGCAGAAGTGACTTGCCTGAGTCTAAGCTTATCAAATAGGTAAAAAGACTGCTAGAGAATAATTCACCCCTTTCTGAAACAGGTGACAGAAGGAGAGACACTGTGGAGATGTCTCCATCTCTCCACTGAAAGAAGGGCTGCCAGCTCAGATTTAAACAACTGTTTTTCCTGCGTGAGAAGTTAGGTGAGATGAATCCCACCTCCAGTGCTCAAATTAGGAGTCACAGCTATTTCTTTTCCACCAGCTGTAGTGGAGGCAAGATCTGGCAGGCCTGGATCACTCATCTCACTCTTAAATTTAAAGACTACATTAGTAGCAATGCCTAAATAAGGCATTTAGAGTAGGTGGTTTAAATTTGGTCCCCAATCACAATTTCATGTGCTCTTAGTGTGCCTGGAAACACTTGGGCTCCTTTCCAGACTGAAACATCAAAATAGTACTGCATTATAAAGATATCATGAATGATGTACAGCTCTGCATCACAAAGTAATGCATAGCAATTTTATCTATGTTTACTTTTTCCCTGAGTTTCATTTCAATGCCCCCATCAAAGCCGCTGATGTTAACCACAACAGTGACCAAAATATGACTGCACCATTGTGAAAGAAAGAAAGAGAGAAAGAAAGACAGAAAGAAAGAAAGAAAGAAAGAAAGAAAGAAAGAAAGAAAGATTTTTATTTATGAATATTCCCTTTTTCTTATTATTCCCATTGTTGAAAGATATTACTCCAGAATGACCATTTCAGTCCATTTTAAGTTTTGGGAGACAGTGAGAAGACTGGGGAGCCACAAGTTAGCCTTATCTAGTTATTTAATCAAAGAATGTGTGCTAATTTCATGATGAACACAGTATTGTCTGCTCTGCCAGGAAAAAGTAGTCTCTAATTCAGTACCTTTCTGGTTTACAGTTTGTATAACAATGGGGAAGATTATATGGAATTTAATGTAAGGCAGAAAATGTAAGTTCTCTCTGCTCTTTTGGGAATAGATGTATTGGGGGACAGGATAAAGGAAAAAATTACCAGAACTTTAAAGCAGAAAAAATTCCAGTGTATGGGCCTCAGGAAAAATGGATAGATATAAGTCAAAACCCACAAGATTATATGTCTGTTTCATCTGATTTTGTTTTACTTTCCTGGATTTTAAACTTTTGGTTAGTTTTTCTATTTGCAATAATAACACATTTTTTAAATGCATTGAAAGCAATGCAGAGATGATTCGTAAACTGCATTCAAAAAGCAAGGTATCCAGCCTCTGTAATAAATACAGAATTATTATACACGATTCTGTGCACCTTTATTCATATAAGACTAGGGAGGAAGATGCCTTGCAACTATATCCTGCTGTCTGTTACATAAGTTTTCTTTTTATTTAAAGCTAACTGAAAATGAGCATTCACTGTGCACATTCTCTAGATCTTCTTGAACCTCTGTAAATGTGAGCTCTGCTCCCAAAGGAGGAAAGAAGTGAGCTAAGTGAGACAGAAGACCATGAAAGTCTTACCTCTCCATATGTCTATGTGAATACTTTGTAGGACTGCACCCAAATTTTATTTAGTCTATGTCTTACTTTTTTCTCCGTTAAAGAGTATTGCACCCTCTTGCAGACAAACTAATCCTTGAAGGTAGATGCACTGAGGGGAAAGGTATAGAAATCTTTCTCATATCATCCATGTTCTATATAATTAAACCTTGAAGAGATTCCGGCATATCCCTTTTTTACATACAGTTCATAATAAAGTGGCACCATTCATTCAAAGCTCCTCCACCAGACCATTCCTATGACAGTCCCACTAGGAATTTTCTCTTTATCTGCTCCCAGGCAGCTCAAATAAATGGTTCCAAGCCTCTTTTTAGTCCTTTGGAATAAAATACATTTACATATCATAGAAACATACATCTCACAGATGCAGATCATGGAGGGGTGTGCAGAGTTTCCACTAGTGCAGGGACTCCTCAGAGAAGATTTAAAACTGACTCCAGGAAAATGTACTTGGAGATGCCATATGGGAGAAAAGAGGATTCTTCTGCTTAGGAAGATCTTTGAAGCAGAGCCTTTGTGGATCGCTCTTTGGTATTCTGTCATAGAAAGACCAAATATAAACTTTCTCATAGACAATCTCTGGATGAAGGAGGAAGCTGTAATCACAAGTTCAGCCATTCATGGATAGTCTCTAAGTATTTAAGCATGACATGGGATTTACAACCACAGTGATGCCTGTAGTCACTGCAAAAGCTAGACCTGTGAAGTCACACAATGCACTAACAAGCTGAGAGACCTCTGAGAGCATTTAGCAAGTGAGAATCTGACAGCTTCTCAAGGTGAGACCAAGAACAGGCCGTGCTGCTAGAAACACCTTCTAGTAAAACTGAACTGCAGGTTTACATGGAAGGAAATACCCAAGGTATTTTTATTTTTAATCTTCTATTATTTTCATAGAAATATTTTTTAGGAAAAAGAAAGTATTTATTTAGAAGCAGAAAATGTACTTTAATGAAAAAGATTTGAGAAATATTTTCACTGTCTGGTGTGGTATGAGAGACCTTACCTTACACAATATGCAAAAGTGAAATAATCACTCTTAGCTAGGAAGTATTTGATGGTTTTTGCTATCAAAGCATCAAAATTAGATGCTGTGTAGGTTTTCCCGTACATATTCTGGCATTACCCACCATAATGGTATCTGTAAGTATAGTCATGATTGTTCAACACTGTCGGTTGAACAACCATGTTCCAAGTGTTCATAATTTTTTTTAAATTTTAGTAACAAGATGAAATTTCCCATGTTAGAAGCCTGCTTTGGGCTCATCTAATTTTTTTAAAAAAAGGTTTACAATTTATTTAGGTAATGTTTTTGAGACCAGGATAAAGGCCACACACATAGTTGAGAAATTCTTGCAACCATTTTATTGAGAAGTATTAATACAATGCTTTGAAGCATGGAGCCAACAATAAGCAAGGTATGTGAATGTTGTATGGGTGTCACAGATGCCATTTTTTGCACGGACTTAACTGACTTTGCAGCAAAGTTCAGTGTCTTTACTAAACGTAACTAATATACTAATACTGCCATAAAGCAAAGCAAGGTGCGGAATATCGTATCTTCACTGGCCTCAATGGGTCAATTGTTCTTTTCCTTTCTTCCTTCTTGGAAATCACTCAGACATTTGAAAGTTAAGGATGGAAAGAAGGAAG
Organism: Oreocharis arfaki; assembly: GCA_013398015.1. NCBI lineage: Eukaryota > Metazoa > Chordata > Aves > Passeriformes > Paramythiidae > Oreocharis > Oreocharis arfaki. The sequence continues at coordinate 272,555 of VZRR01011205.1, read as the reverse complement.
CAAGTGGTCTGAGGCACGCTCTTGATCCTTGACTGTTTTGGTTAAAAAAACCAGAGTTACAAGTAAGACCTTTCTAAGAAAGATAAAGGAAGTGTTCTGCATGGGGACAAACCCTCCTCTTCTGCAAATGAGTAACATCAGTGACTTCCAATGACAGGTATTGCTTGGGTTATTGCATGTACATCACATGCTACAGCTTATTAGTCTTTCCACATGGAAAATAAAACCAGATCAGACCCCAGAGCACAGCTGGAATTAGAATAAAGCATTTTTTAAGCACTGCAGTTTGGAGAAAGTGTCATTTTCCTATATATTTCAGAGCTGACTTACAGAAACCAAACACTGGAAGGAGACCTGTTCATGGTGTGCCATATGTCTAACCAAACGGGGAAATGTATTAACAGAATATCTCATGAGATCTTGTCCTCATGAGATTTCCAAATTTGAGAAAGTGTTCAGATCAGCATATGAAACCTTGAATGCTTGAATATCTGAATCTCAAAGGATTTGAAGCTTGCCAGTTATTTCTAACATATGGGTTAGTCTACTTTTTTATGATCTCAAACTGTTTGAATTTCTTTCAGATTTCTTTTTAGTTTGGGAGGGGTGGATTGGTGAGTTTTAGTTTTGGTTTTAGCTTTGGTTTTGGCTTTGTTTTTTTTGTTTGTTTGTTGTTTGTTTGTTTGTTTGTTTGTTTGTTTTTTGTGAGGCAATTTGGAACTACTGTCCATGCCACCACTGAGGTCAGAAAGTTTGATAGTAGCAGTGAGCACATAATTCCTGGAAAAGCTGAAGCATTTTATTTGCTTGTAGGAATAAAATGAGCATGTGATGTATTTGGTGTAGAGATTTTAATCATGCTTTTAGAGTAAATTAGACCTGACAAAAATAAAAGATATTCCTAGAGAACTGAGGACTTCTCCATACATCCCACAGTATATTAGAGAAAATCTTTTATGTTTTTTTCAACCTACTAACCTTGAATTAAACTAGGAATTAGTCAGGTTTTGAAACACACTCAAAATTACTTGCACCTATAATTCTAAAGTTTTTTTTTATTTTGAAAGCTGGTTGTGATTTTTCAACCTGACAAAAGTGGGACTCTACTCTGAAATTGATTTTCTAGAACCCAAATACCAAGTGCAAAGCTACTACATCGATTTAACAACAAAACTGACAGTGCTCCTGGTCAAAGGACCCAGTCCCAATGCCAAAGGCTACATACAGAGTCAGGTAATACGCCTGGAGTCTGTAATTTCTTCCTTGGCACTTTCTGATAAACTCCTGGTCATTCCTTTCAACCCTTTTGCTTCCCTATTTAAAATACATCCCTCTTCCTCAGGACTTTCAAAAAGCTGCTTTTGAAGCCCATGAGCCTCGTACTGCTGGTGCTGATTTGTCACAGCAGAGAGTCCTGTGAAGTGCTCTTTCATCAGTGTGAGCTGCATTGAGCTTCAAGAACAGACAATTTTTAATTTCTCAGCGAGGCACAGTTGCTAAGAATGATGGCATAGCAAACAGGGGGGAGCTGGGTAGATGTACAGGGCAAATGCAGTCTGTCTAAAACATTTTTTGTTGCTTCACAACACCTAAAGGTCTTATAGGACAATAAGAAAGTTATAGAAAGACAATGAACTGGGCAGTTAGTGCAGGTGATGTGGTGATAAAGTGCTGCACTGGCACTGGAGACCCCAGCTTCTCTTCCCATTTTGCCATCAATCTGTTCCTTAATCCACCTGTCATCTACCAGCTTTTATCAGTTGCGCAAAGTTCAGCTGTAAATTCACTGTGGCCTGAACATTCACTGTGAAATTCAGTACTTCCTTAACCCAACCAGAAAAAGCCTAGACTCTTCTTCAGCTTTCAGAGAAGAAACTCCAGGTTTTATTTGCATAAAAGTCTTCCCACTCTCAATCCCCAAATGAAGTCTCAACAAAAAGCCCACAACTTTATAAGAGAACTATAAGCTATTGTTCCAAATATTTCTACTGCTTTCTTTCTGTTACATGTTTGCCTTTTCAGCCTTTCTCCAGAGCTTTCATTTCTCCACTTCTGATCTTGTCCTCCCTCTCCTTTCTCTACTAGACTGTTCCTCATCTGTCTTTTTCTCCTTCCTTCCCTCTTTGAGAAGGGCTTTGGGTCAGCACTGCTCAGCCATGCTTACTCCAGGCTGATTGGACACTTCTGTCTCTGTTTGACAGATGAAATTCCCAAAGCTCCTAGTTAATTTTAGGGTGTCTGGGGGAGGAAGGAGCCTGGCACTGAACCAAACACACATTTAAATGTGCCAGAAAATTACACAGCGGTCAGAAAATTGCAAAATCTGCAATTTTTATGCAGCCCACAATTTTCTAGAGGTCTTGATTATCATCTGGAGTTCAGTGTTTTACAGGAAGTGCGAGAGGTTACATTTCCAGTGATTTTTAAGTGACCCCAAAACTATTACACTGGAAAAATTCATACCAGTATTAACTATTTCAGTGCCATTTCTATCTATTTCAAGAGCAGTCAACATGGAAAAGTAGCTTTTCTTCTGAAACAGATTAGAGTTTTAACGGTGATTATTCTTAGGGCCTCTAACAACAACAAATCATCCAATGGTGGATCTAATACATTTTGCCTTTGGGGAGATCCAAACTGAGAGTTCAGTTGCAGGAGTGTGGTTTTGTGCATACGTGCATAACACAATGGAGATCTGAGAGAACAATCTCTTACAAAACAAGAGCAGTATAAGTTATTAATTTTATAGATAACGCCAACAAGATGATAATCTGTAGCTGATGACTCCTGAAAAACAGAAGAAAAAACGATGTTACCTTGTGATTGATCTTGTAATTTGCTCCAATATGACCAATTTGCTATTTGCTGCAATAGCAGCCCAAGCTGCCAGGCACCAGCAAAAACCCACTGGAGCTGACTCTGCGGGTGATGAATGTACAGAGTTCTGTAATGCGTTTCGCAGAAAAAAACCCCCACACCTATTTCACTCAAATTCAACATAAAATGGAGTGCAAACCTACAAACTTATGTCATGAATTCTCACCATTCAGCTCACGAATGAAATATCGGGACAACTGGGGTGTCAAAACAATTCAGCTTCCTACTGTGTGCTGTGTAGGCAGAACAGCTACAAGTATGTCCCTTCAGCTGTAGGGATATCCAGTGGAATTCCCACTCTGGATATCGCACACACAGCACAGCACCCACTGGACAGAATGTGTTGCTTGCATTCAGTGCAAGAGTAAAAGAGATTTCACTGAGGGTTGACAAGGCTCCACGACCCCTAAGAGCTGCAGCTGTGTCCAAGAATACTATTAAGGTTTTACTTTAAGCTTTCGCTTCTCTCAACTTTTTAATTCCTGTCAACAAACGGTTGTAAATGTTGAAACTTGCAGAACTTGTCTTAACTTGCAGAGCCTGTCTTATTTGACATCCTAGCCTGGAATAAAATTTATACAGCTATGATTACACTCTGATGTGCAGCCTGCAGCCCTGACCCCTCTATGAACAGCCCGGTCAGTGTGGCTTTGTGCAGGGGTGGGAGCTGGGAACATGCAGCCATCTCTCAGAATTCGAAGCAACAAAGGATCTGGCACCTTCCTGCTGGTTCCTCAGTCCAGGCAACCCTCAGGCTCCCCCAAACTGAGGCACAATCCTCATGTACACAATCCTTTTATTCAGTATTTATACAGTCTTGACAATTAACCACAACATCTTTTTACTTCCGTAAGGTGCAGCATTTTCCCATTACAGGACAGTTCTGCCAAATTTGACCCTTTGTCTAGGAAAATCTCTAGAACAGAGTGACTATGCTCTCCTGAAAAGTGAATGACAAAGAGCGACAAGAGTGGGCAAAGAAGTTGCACTACACTGGATTTGCAATGCACCAAGATTTGCAAGCTGACAGATTTGCAAGACACCTAAGCTTCATGGGTAGGAAATGGAGTGAGGATGAAGCTACAAGAGAAAGTGACCTCCTTACCTTGCTGAGGTCCCTGCAGGCTTTTATCTCCTTAGCATACAAGGCCTATTATATATTCATCTTTTTACTCTGGACTCAAGTTGCATCGATGACTTCAGTACTGATACATGCACAGGGACTGCTTGGGGTCTTCTGCTGAGCCCGGGTCCCCTTAGGTGACGGATGTCCTGTGTCATAGCAGTAGAATGTTAAGTATAGTTGACTTTCAGTAAAATACTTCCTTGTATGATGAGCACACGTGGGCCCACCACGTGTGTGAGGGACAGCACTTCATATACAAAGACAGTCTGGCCTTCAGCATGTGAAGGTGCTACACGAAGAGTCATATTTGACCAACCTATCTTGAGAAAATCTTGCAAAAGCTACAGCTTCCTCCTTTGTGTCATTTAAGAGGAATTAATATGAGACTTACCAAACAATTGTTACTTACAAGACTGGTATCATCCATATAATGAAATGTCAACTTTCTTATCTATTGACACATTTCCTAAGCTGATATTTAAGAACAGCATCAGAGATATGTGTTCCTAAGCTTAGTTTTTCCTATGATAGGTCTCATAACTTACAATCATACATCAACTTACAATTGTGCTCCTTGACACTGGGGAAATTATGATGACTGTGACTTCTTTTTATAAAAAGAAGACTAATAAAATTAAGCAATAATCTGTAAGCATGAGAAGGTTACTATTTTAAATATCATCTCCTGCTGTGAATTGAATAACAAGGTAAAGGTTTTAGCATTTATAAATGTCAAGGCAACACAGACGTTCATTTTAACAGCATGACATGCGTATCGCTTATAAACTTATTGCACTTAAAGATTACCACTATACTGTACAGATGGTTTCAGGATACAACTTAAAATTTTAAGTGGTTCTGAATTTTAGGGCTTTTTTGCAATAGCTGATAATTCTACTAAATGTCTTATCACTAAAACCAGGAATTACAGTAATACTGTAAAAAGCATCAGACTCTTATATACTATTAAATTTTTCAATGAAAAAAGAAACCCTAAACAATTTGACTACAGCTCTTGACGCTGTCTCAAATGTTCTGATTAAAAAGCACCACAACTTGAACTGGACAGAAATGCCATTTATCTCAAGCAGAATTTGCTGTCTGCTTGCTGTCAAGAGACACAAGAAATGCTAGAATTAAATAGTATGGATTCAGACTGTCATCAAGACACTGTGCTTTCAAAACACTGATGAAATGAATTTATTTAGCCAGAAAGAAATGAGGTTGAAAAAATGAGAGGTTTCATGTCAGCACCTTCAGCTGGGGAGTAAGATGTGGTCTATTTTCCAGTTTATTGCTCTAATCAGGGACCCCGACATTTCCCTTCCCTCTCCCTCCCTCCTATCCCTTAACCTGCTTGGCTGAAAAGAATCATGAAAATGCACCATGGTGGTATCTTCTAGGATGCCACTGCCATTTGGTGATTTAATTGGCCCCAGAGGGCCTCTCAACCATTTTCATCAGAGATAGAAAAGATTTTCTTCCTTCTGCTAGAGACAGATAGGAGACATTAATTATGCGGACAGCATCCAAGAGAGCAACAGTCATTCTCAACTAAATCAACATGCAAAACAGTCAAGGAAATTGTCACATTATAACAGTAATGGCTATGACAGGAGGGAAAAAAACAACAAACAACCTCCAACTTTTTATAAAAAAGAGCCATTAAGAATTTGGTTTGATGTGCAAATTCTACAAAAGTGCAAAACCTTGTTCTTGGTATTTTCTCTTTCATTAGAGATGTGACTTAATATAGAGTATTTCCACAGTTTCTTTTTTAAAAAATGATATTGTAATAAAAGCCAGACAAAGATCATTAAAACTTTTACTTCTTAAACTATTAGGAAACAAAATCCCATTTCAACCAGCCATAATGGAATATGCTTACTTTATAGAAGCACTCTCTTCCCCACCCGAAAACACTGAAAAGATAACAGTGGAAAAAAGCTCATATGCCAGTCATCTCTTTCTCAGAAGACATGAATCTTTGTTAAAGTGTGAATTTAAAATCCTGGGAGATGAAGAGAAAAAGAAGATGTGTAGGACAATGAAACCTGTTCCATCTTCTAGCAGTACAAAATTGGACAAAATGCGTCTTCTTTCAGGAAAGAAAAAAAAAAAGGAAATACAATTTAGAGGTGGGGAAGGGAGGAATTATTGCAGGAAGAATATTAATGAGAGAAAACAAGGCAAACAGACAGCCCTAGTTCTACAGAGTACATACACATTGCAGACAGCTGCATAATTTACCCAGGAGAGAAATGTCGCATGAAGCTGTTGCCAGTACCACAGTGAACTCATTTGAAGCAAACTCCAGCCCCCTGACTCTGCACTGTCACCCCCACAGAGACACCCAACTATCCTCTCTAAGAAGAATAGTCACTGGAGAATCACTGGAGAAAGTTTTGTGCTGTGCTGTGCCTTCCCTGGAGCCAGGACTATAGGTTCAGGCAGGCATTCTGCACGCCTGCTGCAGCACAGGCCCCCAGTGGGAAAGCTGTGACCTCAGTCAGCGTCAGGGAGCAGCATGTAGGACACATGCCATAGAATGTTGACCCATGTGCTGGCCAGAAAATTACAAATATATGCACATAATAGCTGGCAAATCCTCATCGTTTGGAAAGGGTGAGTAAAGGCAGCACAGAAAAGCTCATGCTTTGAGGTGGAGTTTATTTGTCTCCTATGCAGCCGCAGAATGCCAGACCATTTCAGCTTCAGCCAGGAATAAGTCTTTCAGATCGTGGGCAAACAGTCCCTGCTCTTTCTGAGCCAAAGCATACGGCTGAGTCCCTGAGAAAATTTGAGAAGGTGCAAAGGGCTGATCTCTCTTGCTTAATGCCTACAATCATTGGGATGCAGATAGGTGGATTCCCCCGTCTCCCATTTTTGGAGTAGTAAAAGAATTTCTGGCCCAGCGTCTGGAAATTGTCTCTATGAGCCAAAAAAGATTCAAGCCAACATTGTACATAACATTACTAGACAACAAGCCTTAGTCTGCTGAGCCGAGCTCTTCCCAGCATAGTCGTACAGTCCTCCAGGAATATTCCTCCCAGATTCCCAGCAAGAAAATCACATTATCCCATGCTGCACAACCAAGACACATTAATTTCACTCTTGTGAATGTGTTTTGGAAGAAAAGAGTTTACTAATATGATATGCCTCATGGGTCTTCCCTGACAAAGGAGCAACTTTACCAGTAAGTCAGGTATTAAGAGGAACAAGCCAAAACAGTTGCAAGTGATAGAACAGTGCCCACGGTCACTGTTCTGCTGGTTTTACAGTGCTTCTAATTAGAAGTATCTCACTATTTTCACAAGTGTCTGTTGTCAATCAGGCCTCACAAATTGGCGTAGGTAACTGTAGGTTAAATCACATCATTTCACAAGTCACAGGATTTTATGATATCAAACACTTTCATGATGCCAACCAATCTGTCATCATGAGAAACAGATTCTTCTTAAATTAAGAGAAGACATTAAATGTAGTTAAAATGATAATACAACCAGTGGAACCAGAGCATAATAGAGTCAACATTTTACAGTATATTTGCATTGTGCAATATATACAGAGTGCTGCATGCTCAAGACAACATCTTATTGCAGCTAATGAGCACCAAAATAACCTCCTGACTTAGCAAATCTGCCTCAGCTCAAAAGGTAAGGGGCCTGGGGTGCCTTGCAAGCAATCATCTTTGCGTCAATTAGGTGCTGCTCAGTCAATGGACTCTGATGCCCACCGACCATTGACTGCAGTCGCTTGGACATGGTGCAGAACCAAGTGTCTGGTGTGTAGCAAGACTGACATGCTGGTCTGGTTAACCATTTAACTAGAAGAACCTGAGCACAGTAACACTGGTTATATAGGAAAACTGATCATCAGTTAAGGAATCTGCCAGATCAAAGACCTAGCAGATTTCCAAGAATGTGATGAAAATTTTTTCTACTTAGCAAGCATCAGTGGATGAAAAGCTGTGCTCCTTCTACTCTAGACACTTCCTTTCAGGGATAGAAGCAACTGTTTTACAGCTGCAGCTGATTTTTTTTTTTAAATCCTAAAGTAAATTTTGTTTTAATTGGCAGCTAATGGAAAAGAGTGTTCCTTATTTTTAAAGAGAGGCAGGAAAATGTAGGACTGGTTTCAGTCTCCTGTAACTGCAACAAAACAATCATTTGTCAGACCTGCAGGGAACTGAGGATGAAATGGTAGCTTGCAATACCAGTGTGTGTGCCACAGATGCCACCCAGGGATTCAGGTTAATTACATACCAGGCATGCTTAGGGACCACCCATGTAAAACAGCTGGCAGGATGGAGGCTTAAAATTGCTCCATTCTAGTTCTACCATTGCACGCTGCCCTCTTCAATTCAGTATGAATCTCTTCATCTGGGCTAATTTACTTCAGCCAGGACGAGTAACTTCGATTCACTTACCTCCACTCTCCGAGCCTTGCTGGCTCTGGAACTGCTCCACTCCACTCCCTGCCTATTGCTTCAATTGCCTGAACCTAAAGAGTTTATTGACATGTATGGTTAAATCTTTTCAAGTGCCATAAACATCACTGAAAAAGCCAAAGGAAGCAGGTATTAATCTAAAAGAAAAATTAGTAACAAAGACTCTCTCTAGTGTGTGAGCTCATCTACCCAGGATGTGATTCATTGTTTCATTCCATGTTCTAATGTTGTTATACAAACTATTCTTTACTTATCTTTGCTATAACACTGAATCATCTGAGATGCCACTGAGGTCATCCTGTTATGTTTGACTTAATTCTGCATTTCTAGGTTCTTCTGGCTTTTACCTAAGCTATGACAGTACTTAAGGATAGGTAGGACTTTGTGCTTTGAAAATAAATGACATATTATGAGCACTAGTATGATCATAGGTGATAGAGAGTAATGTGATATGTTTGTAGTAATTCTTCTCACCCAGATCATGAATTAGGTTTAGTTTCTTAGGCCACTCCATAATCATAAATTAAAACAGTGATAAAATGTCATTGGCTTTAGAGATATCAGCTGAAAATGACCATCATTCTTAGGATAATTTTATTATTAAATGGTTGTCCTCGTATTGCTATACAGTAAATATAATATTTCAAGAGGGTGGTTATTACAGTCTGGGTATTGTCAGGCAGGTTTTCCTAAAGGATTTAGTAAACTGAGTGCAATGATCAGAGCTAATGGATGCATTGCATTGTTCATGCTTTCCTTTTGCTCAGTCTACGGAAAAGAGATTTTTTTCTAGATATTGCATGACAAACTGCCTGCAAACAATGCAGACAACGAAGCAGCAGTCTCTAATAGTGAAAACACTGTGCACACTTCCACTTTCACCCTTCCATTCTCCCACTGCAATGTCCTTTATGCAGAAGTTTGCTCCTTGACTTCAGTTTATTTTTCTACCTCAGTTGTTCAGCAGAGAGTCCGAGACCTAACTCTGGCCTCAATACCCAACATCCCTATTACTAAAGACCCTACTCCAACACTTGCATGTAACTTGAGTAACTACTGGCACTTGAAACTCAATCCACAGCCCACAAAAGCCACTGGAGAGGCTGCCACTGACTATGGAATAGGCTCTTAAGCATTACTGTGTGCACTAGTTCCTTATACAAGAGTGTGTATGTATGTAGACTAGCAGTAAATTTGATGGTGGATGGAAAGGGTCCTACAAAAGGAAGCTGTCCTAAAGTTCTAGTGTATTTTAATTCATATCGATAACATAATGTCCTTAAGCATATTAAAAGGCAATGCTGACAAATAATTGTCATTTAACTGCAAATAGTGATATAAATCCGTTTAGAAACTGGACACAGTTGAGGAATATGAGAGACATCTAGCAAGTAGGGTTGAGGGAAATTAATTCCACGTTTAGTGACTAAAATGAGAGATTGAATAATGCAAAACTTCTGAAATATCACCTCTGCCTACAAGACACACAGCTCTGTTTGGGAGGATGAGCTGTGACACTCACTGCTGAAAGTCAAATGAATGTAAGACACATCTACTTGCATTTAAAATAGATGGCCATTATGCACTAGGAGTTACCATTGTAGCTCTGTTTCTGCCCAAGACTTTTTTTGACCTAACCAGGCAGGAGCCATGCAGGATCAGAGCATTGCCTTGAGCTCCTGTGCAGTATGAAGGAACACAACCGTGGGAGGAGTGACTTTGGGAGGACTAGTTAAAGCCAGGATTCCACAGTAGCTCACAACAGTGAAACACAAGTCACTAACCACATTCAAGTGTGCTACTGGGAGGAAGGGGAGAGTTTATACCCTTCTTGACCCATATAATATACCAACTATAACTCTCTCTCCTCTCATTCCTGGCATCTGACCACAGCCTGCCTTGTGCTTTTCCCAAAATCAGGAGACAATATAACTAATCTATTCAATGTATGTGTATAAATATCTATGTATAAATACATACAGAATATATAGCCCACCAGTGAATTATAATAATAGCAATAGAAAGAGTTTTAATGGGGTAGAGGCATGACCACCTTGCATTATAATCACAGTCCTACCAAGCCGAGCATCCAGACTCTCATGGTGGCAAACAATGTGTTTTAAGATACTGGAATCCAGTAATGAAGCACTTCAGCTAACTTGGCCTGAACCCTAGGCTATGTAAGATTTTGTCTCCCTTCTGAGAATGTTATGATAACCGAGTTTTGATCCCAACTTCTGCGGCTGGCAACAGGCTCCACAACATAACCCCTACTCTGTGAAAAATATTTCTTATTGCCCCTTTTGAATTTCCTACCTTTAAATATCACTGATCATTCTCATTTTTCCCTGTCATTCAAATGGTACAGCCAGTTTCTGATAATTCCTTAAATGTATTTTAGCTATATTTGAAGATAAGGCTTTATCTTGAATCTCTAATAACCAATCTCATGCTTTTCATGGCAAAATAATCCATGGAGCAGAAACTCTTGAGAGCATGAAATAAGGATTACTCTAAATGCATCTGAATACACCATCTGTAAGAGGGAAGCTCATTCTTTGCAACCTAGATGTGCATTTTAAGTTGGTTACTCTGTGGTGGATTAGATCCAATAGTCAAAGCATTTTGTTGCTAGGTGACCTCTAGCCAGGTGGGTAAAAAATCTTCCTAAGATGGGAAACGAAAATGCTGAGTTTCTTCAGTCTATAGGAGAGGGGCTGAACCAAGGTCTTCTCCTTCCTCAACATATGCCTTACTGGAACGCAACTACTGAAGGTGGGAGGTAGCAGGAGTTTCAAAACATATGTGATGCTGAGTCCTTTCTTGATGCACAGATCAGCTCCCTAATGTCTACACAAATGATCTGAAAAAACTAGGTGAGAGAACATAATTGACTTTATTTATTTATTTATTTATTTATTTATTTGCTTACTTACTTTTTATATTTTAAAATTCCATTTCTATTTTGTATGGCTTTTCATACTTTCAGACTCTGACAGCAGTGCTCTGTAAATGCCTATCAGATCAGGCCATATGCTGAATCTAGGTGTAGCTCTGGACATATCCAAACCAGGAGCTTCAGATGTCTGAAGATCATTCATATCAAATGAAAAGCATCTGTGAAGCATTGGTGCCCCCAGGAATGAGCAGGGATCAGGAGGTGCCCAGGTCTTTTTTTCATAGTTGCGTAATTCCAGTTTGTCATAGACTCATCACTTCAGCACCTACCACAACCTCCAGTGTCATCTTACAGCACCTAAATCTCCACTGCTTTACAAGCTGCTGTCAGGAATTTAGTACCTTAAGGCTGACTTCAACACCTTTCTTTTATGTTTTATGTTTTTTTCCAGTTTTATAGCCATTACACAACTGCAGTAAATGGCAACAAATCAAATGAATGACCTAAAGCACTGCAAAAAAAATCCCTTGTCTGCCTGTGCTGCACTCTCAAAAAGAGCTAAGTGCTTATTAGAGTAATAAGTAATATTTTGACCAGCAGAACAGCATGCTTTCTTCTTTTTCTTGTTGACTGTTTAATACATACAAAATAAATTTCTCTCCTGTAAGCTCTTTTTGATGAGGCAATGCTTATAAACAGCACCTGATTTCAGACTCCAACCATTCCAGGTGCAGCTCACACTTGTCTCAGTGTTGTCAACAGATCCTTGGGGAGCCCCCTTTTCTGCATCACAAAAATAATTAATCCCCCCCAGTTCTGCCTGTTCAGGGTGTGTCATTATTTGGTATGCAAAGCCTGGTTGCTTCAGTTTTAATGTAAATGAGCTTCAAATCAGGCTTTAAGATAAGAAGTACCCACAGTCTTGTGATGAAAGAGTCAACCAGGCATGTTTTTATTTTCCCTTGGGTTTGTCCCTTGGGTCAGCCAGTGAACCAACAAGCTCTTTTGCAGCTTATATTTTTTCAAGCTCCTGGCTACAGCATATATCCACCCACAAGAGACCCAAGAATTCCAAACAAAATCCATGAAGAGTACCTGAGAACAATCAGATGATTGCAACTTGCTGTTTTTTACAAATGTAAGTCATCTTCAGACAATTGCAATCTAGTTAATTGCTAGAAAATTGAGCTTATCACAGTGTTAGTGTAGTCTTCGTTCCTCCCATGAAAATTTTTCAATGTTTTACATGTATATTTGCACACATGCACAACCACATAAATTCATTTTTAAAAGACTATATAATGTGAAAAATATTTATATTCTGTCATCAACTCCTACTTTCCCACCAATAGCACAAATTAATCAAATTAATCCTAAATAGGAAACACTAGACACAAGGTAATTATTGTAGCCAAGAAAACAAAAACATATAACTGGTGTGAATCATAGATACAGACTGGAAAATTTTTCACCTCAGCCTGTCATAGAACACAGAAAACTTTTTTTGAAAGTCTGATTTCATTCTTCCCTCTAGACTGTGAGACTTAATTTCATATTTGTTTGCAAGTAATTGGTTTTCACATTTACAAGAGGAGCACAACAACCGCCATTGATATTGTGTGAACCTGTTGGACTGTTTCTAGCCTAAGCGTGTGCTTGTAAAATAAAGGTGGGGCCCAAGAGAAGGGGTAATTGTGCTGTTGTTAATAACTTTAGCCAGATGACTTACTGTGCTAGAAAGTTAGGGGCTTCTGTCTGAGGAAAAATCTCACTTCTCAGGACCAAAAGAGTCTCACTTCTGAGGACCAAAATGTGTGGGTGTTGGAAGGTACCTGAAATTACAAGGTAGCCAGAGGCATCCTTCTTTAAGCCTGTAAGCCTTTTTCTGACACAGAAAAGAGTCCAATTCCTCCTCCTCTCTAGGCAAAAATCAAAGCATTCCACTTTATTTGAATGGGTAGTTTATCTGTCTCAAGTTTTCTTGCCAGGACTCTCAATATGTTTACTATTTGAGAGGGAGAAGTGTACAGGGGAGTGAAACAATGTGAGACAAGAGGTGAGGGTGTAAAAAAAACCAATTTCTAGTGATATTTGAAAGTAACAGCTTAGTGTAAGTGCTCCTTTTATCTGCACCATTCTTCCTTGGCCTAATCATGGGTCTCCCTAGACCTGACTTTTCAAAGTCAGGTCCAAAATTTTAGCTGTGCAATTCTTATGACCTTTAGATGAATCAGTCTCGTAAGACAATTCGAAGATTTAAACAATGCTATTTGTTTTAACTGTGGAAATATTAATATCTTCAGTACTTAAAAAAATGTTGATAGTTCAGAACAAGCATTTGGCTATCAGATATGACTTTGTGATCTGCCTTAAGGGTAGGTGTCCTTTTTTATGAAAGTCGATAGCATACATTCTCCCAATTGTGTCTATTGGCTTCATTTGTTTGTCAAAAAATATAAAATACAAAAAAATTTGTTGAAGAAATGCCATGTCTTTTTCCTGATCTTTTATGATCTGTTTGTTCACCTGACCAGCAACTGACCGTAAATGTAAAACTTCTCTCTATTTTGAGGACTCCTCTATATGTCACTGGCTGAATCAATTCTCCAGGAGGGCAGATGTGCACTTTGAGATCATTGCACAGTTTTCCTCCTCCTAATGGCCTCTGTCTGCCCATGAGAAACGAAAACCACAGTCCAGCCCCTGTGCCCAGAGGCTGCAGCAGTGGTGCACTGAAGGCAGCTGCCCTCTGGCTTTGCAGTGCTGGGCTGGTACAAAGGAGAGAAGCCTGGACCTAGAACCTGGATTATGACATGTCGACACAAACAACTGCCAAGCTCTAGTATCAGCTGCTACCCACTGAGTGCATTCTGCTGACTGAACAGAATTGATCAGTAAACTGTTACCTCCAGCCAGTGTCTGTGTTGCAGCATATTGTGCAACATGCCTGCATTTCCATCAAAGCTAGGTTTTTAAATGGAAACATTAACGTAATAAGGAGTTAATATGTCAGGTGGCTCCTTCCATATCTCTTTACCTCTCTCTGACAGATGGTTGCAAAGCATCAGCTTTTAAGGCATATTCTGTTTCTTCGTTGTGTAGAACAGGGGCACTACTGTAAGGGAATGATTTGTTACCATCACTCGCCATTTTCAAGACAAGCAGCATCTTAAACTGAGCATGGGCGTAAAACGCGGTAGATATTGTGAGATAATTAAGTTGAAGCTCCTCTATCTATTCAGATTAGTGCTTTAGTTCAGTACTGATCTTTAATAAAGTTAGCCATGAAACTGAGCTCTATTTAAGTTTATTGGGCCATATTAAATAATTTAGAAATCCACATATTTCTACCTCAAATATAATGGATATTATGGGATAAAACTGCTATTTATTGACTGCTCTTATAATTATGTCTCTGTATTGATTTTTTTATGGTCCAGATTATTAACAATGTGTTGAAACTCATAAAAGGATTCATATGTCTGGTGATGACAGAGTTACATTCATTCCCTGCTGATGACCAGGCTGTCTATAAACACATCTACCTGCCTAGGTGCAGAGCACTATGAGTTCATGCTGCCTCTGCTCTAAGTCAACAGGAGGTAAATCAATACCAAAGCTGTTTTGACACCTCCTCATGAAATTTTCCTGGAGTTAATATATCCTGCCTCTTTGAGTAGACATATCCTGACAAGAGCAGACATAGCCTGTATGCATGTGTGTGCTAATCTTGGCAGTAACACTGAACACCCATATACTGATGAACTCCAGACACTTCTTCCCTTAGACACAGAATTTATTCAAAATGTTGTGCTTCTTTGAGCACATCAATGGTGCTTTGAACAGTTTTTCTTAACAGTTGCCACTTCATTGATAACCTTCTTAAGAAGGAAGAAAAACAAAATCAAAGATTAAAAAAATACAAAACCAAATAAAAATATCAAAGTTTTCCAGTCTGGGTTGCCTCTGGCTGGACTTAAAATTCCATGACTGACATTATCTGTTAATCAGTTAATCTTCGATCTCCTGAGGGAGGCTGAAACTCCAAACTAGAGTTAACTAGATACGTTACATGGAAACTAAATTAAGCAGTATAAAGGATACTCCAATAATCAGATTAACTAAAGAGGAACAGATCATTTTTTAAAAGAAAGTATAAAGGATGTCTGAAAGATTGAAACTGGGATTCAGATTAGAATTATCTATGATAAATAAGAATTCTTTAGTCAACAAAGAGTTGAAAGGGAATGGAACACCATGTTCCATTTACAAATCAGGACTTTAAAACACAATTCTCCTATAGCTTTTGCAGGACAAGAAGATGCATGTCCAAGAAATGCCATATCAAACTTGGCTCTTTGACTCACTGTGGAACAGTGGGATATTTCTGGGGTGTTTTTCCAGCAATTAACAGAAGAGAACAGAGAATGTCTCTTTAGATATCTCCTCACTGTGGAATCTGTCAGCGGAGAGAGATTTCTCTGTAATCTGAGAGATGGAGGCTTCAATCAGGATCCCCTCTGCATGTGAGCCACAGCTCAGGAGAAAAGGAATTGGCTTTGTTCTGTGCAATCTTTTAAAACATTTTGTTTAGCTGATTCAGACCCAGATTCCAGAAAATATGTACCCATTACGATGATGTCACATGGGTGACACTGAAGCACTGACACCAAAGCCAGGGTGTAAATCATTGTTTTCTTACTGGAGTCATGCCTGTGGTAGAAAACCACATGAACACTTTCATGTGGCAGAGACTGCAGAAACAGGAGACAGATTTCTTTTCTACAAAAAAGTTGAGACACTTGGCAAATGTTTATGAAAAGTGAAGTGAAATGAGCTAAAGGTGAGTCATTAATATCATGCAGGTATTCTGGAGCCCATAGGTAGAGATGGTGAAAGAATATGGTCTTATACATTTGGGACTCATCTTTCCTTCCCGAGGACTGCAGATCTCGTGGTGGCTTTTCCCTCAGTTCAGCACTTTTCAGGAAGCCGGAGCAGATTATTAGTCACTGTGCCAGTGCTTGCTTTTCCTTTATGTAAGCTTCCTTCAACATCCAATCTGTCTTCGGGAAGCTGCCAAGGAGGTTTTCTTGTTCTGCAAACTGTTTAGCAGAAAAAGGCTCCCCTGATACTGAGAGACAATCTTCCAAGCTCTCTGTATATGTCAAAGATTCAAAGCAGAGTGACAATGAAAAGAATTTTTACTGAAATTGAAAAACATTAAAGCTATAAATGTTACTTTTAAAATGCATTTTTCCTAAACCAATGTTTGTACATTTGTATAGCAATCCTTTTGGTATTTTTCATCTATGTCTTGGCTAGTTAAAATAAAATTATATCATGAGTTATTGATATCTAATTATGTAATTTTTATCATAACACTTTCAAAAAATTCAGATTTTTCTGAATTATCCTACTAATGAGATAGCTTTTTTTCCTGCCCAAAGTCAAAAGCAAGGGAAAATTAAACTGAGAAAAACCCTAGCTCTATTTTGAGAAATTTAACTTTGAAAGTTAAATATCCCAATGTTGTTTCTTAACTTACACATGTAAGTTAAACACGACTTAAATATGGAGGACAAGTGGATATGGAGCCAAACTCAGTGCAGGTTGATGGCAGAAGTATCTGCAGTCTTTGCTGCTGATAAAAGAAAAATAAATGCAGGATTTAGATCTGTATAAATCCAGAAAGAAAACAGGCAGCTCCTAGCACTGATAAGAAATAAAACACCAGTGCCAACAGCAGTAACAAGGCAACAGGCACCGCCAAGACAGCCAGAGATAGGCTGGCAGGAAGAAGTAAGAAAGAAATTATACAGACCTGACTGCAGTGACAGGACAAGAGTTTGAAGTCTTCCAGCTTTGTGCAAATGGGCCAAGAGCTGTCTGCTCGCTCCTGGGGGAGTACCTGACCCACCAGGGGCTGTGGGGCCATGCGGGAGCCCTCAGCCAGCCTCCTTCTCTTGGATCTGCCTCCACTCTGCTGCTCCGCTGGGGCTCAGGGCCTCCCGGGGTGTGTCCTGTGGGAAACCCAACACCAGCATGCACAGGGCACCTGCTGTGGCGTGTCCTCTTTTCCAGAGAATGGGCAACAAACTACAGGGGAAGGTGTTCAGCTGCTGTGAGGGCATCAGGCAGCCTGATCAGATCTGACCTTGTCAGGCCAGGTTCCCATCCTTCTAAAAGCTCATGGTGGAAGCAACAAAGCAAAGGAAATATCCATCAGGATAGTTACATCTTGTGGAAAAGTCACTTGCAAGAGCAGCAAGTGACTTTTTGGAACAGATAAATGGGTACAGCCCCTGCAGCTGGCGAGTTTCCAAAGAGGATGATCATCCCTTCCAGAAAATGTCATCGCTGTAAGCTGCAAAAATGACACTGTAAAGTATACTTCTGGTACCCTACTGCAATAGTAGCAGGTCTGTTTGCTAATGACAAGTATCACTTGTCAACCCAGTTTTCCAGGCCAGAACTCACTCCTCTACCTAACAAGTGACCTCCAGCTGCCCTTTGAAAAACCAGTGTTCCCAGGTGTTACATAGGAACATAGCTGCTTAAAAATTAGTCTATACCTCAATGGAATGTGAGAAGCTCTGTAAATAGAGCTTAAGATGCTCTGTTGAAGGTGTGAATCTTTTGACATGCTAAATCTGACTTTGTCTCTGTAAATTATGAACTAAAAATAAAACTGTAACTTTGTTTACTACGTCCTCTTTTTCTTTATTTCAAGCAGGTCTTCAAGACAGAAAAGTGCTGCCACAGCAAATGAGAAGGATGTTAACAAAGCAGGCTCTGCGTCAGTTATCAGGCCAATACCAATAGTATACGGTGGAGAAGAGATGAAGTACATATCATTGTTACATGGATTGCTAGTGACACCAGCCCCTTCTAACTGCAGTAACCTTCAGATTTTTTCCTGCTAGAAAAAAAAGTGGCAGATGAAAGAGTGATTTGGCTGTCACAGAATGTGAGTTAAACCAATAGAAATTAAATTTTCTTCTCTTTCCTGATTAAAATAAATTTACAGTAGATGTAGTGAGGTAGAAGAGTATACGGTCTGTCCCTGTAAGCATCTCAGTGTTAGATGTTGAAAAACTCTAATTTATAGTTCATCTATGACATGCAAGTTGAACCCTTCCTCCAGACTTTTCTGGAATACCACGCTGTATTGGAAAGGAGTGAGGAAAGCACTTATTTCTTCCATCCTGTCTTACAAAGGTATTCACAGAGAAAAATTGAATACTTGCTATCATGGATCATAGAACGGAGCTCATCTTTTATAACATAAAAATGCAGTAGTTTCAAGTATTTATTCTCTGCATTGCAGAAATATATATTTGATGAAACAAAGAAATAATCCTGTTTTTCCCCCCATCAGAGTAACAAGTAGGAAGAATACCTAAAGAAAAACAAAGTATACTGGTTTGGTACTGTTCCCACTCTTCCCAAAAGGGTTTATACATGGATCAATGTGTTTCCAAGCAAATAATTATTAATAAATGACCTTTCCTAACAATTCATTACTGTCCACAGGTGGTGGTGTCTCTAAGATGGCAATTCAAGCAGCCCAGGGTGCAGAAATCCACTTCCGGCTCATTGGTTAATGTTCAAATACGTTACAGTAGTATATTTGCCAGGCTTTTAGAGTAGGAATGTTCATATAACTTGTTTAAAATGTTTTTGTTCTGTTTGGAGATGGTCAATCGCCTAGAGATGTTTGGGTTTAGCATCATCCCCAGTGTAAGCTACAGGTGGTAATGTCATGAAGCCTGCAGTAAATTTCTGGCCCTGATTCCTATCAGCAGCTGGGTCAAATTAAAGTACTCAAATAATTTTGTAACCTGTCCTTTGTAACCTGTCCTTACTATTCCTTTAGTAGTGAACCCTGCTCCTGTAGCACTGGGAAGACCAATGCATTACCCTAGGAAGAACTTTTGGAGCAGGTCTTTCATCAGCAGGCTGTGCTAACCTTGGCCATCCCTAGTGCCAGCATGCAAAGGACATAAATTAGCCACATTTTGAGTCTTGTGGTACTGCAAATGCTCCACGCCCTCCATTAACAGTAATAGGTATTATGTGCAAAGATGCCAAATACTAATGTTTCACAAATTGTGAGCACACTTAAGAAATTATAGTCTTTCTAGGAGGTTCCTGAAATATGCTGTGAGGGGTATGACATGACTAATCATAATGCAAATTCTAAGTATACATGATTTCCTTTTTTCTAAATATCATATGTAAAACTGGCAATTTTGTTCATTATGCTTATTAAGTCATAGCGTTAATTATTTCTTGCTCTTCTGTCTCCTAATTGCCTGTTTTTCTTCTTTTTCTTTTTCTTTCTTTTTCTTTTTCTTTTTCTTTTTCTTTTTCTTTTTCTTTTTCTTTTTCTTTTTCTTTTTCTTTTTCTTTTTCTTTTTCTTTTTCTTTTTCTTTTTCTTTTTCTTTTTCTTTTTTTCTTTTTCTTTTTCTTTTTCTTTTTCTTTTTCTTTTTCTTTTTCTTTTTCTTTTTCTTTTTCTTTTTCTTTTTCTTTTTCTTTCTCTTTCTCTTTTTCTTTTTCCTTCTCTTTTTCTTTTTGGCCCTTCCCCCTGCGCCACGGGGACGATGTATCGACTGAAATCCATAGCCTGGCAGGGTGTGGGAGTGTGCGGGCTGCGGCGTTCCCAGGCTCCGCTGGCCGTGTGTCCCAGCTGCCCAGGAGGGGCGAGGGAGCCTGGCGCCCCGCGAGCGGGATGCGGCACTGCCGACTCCCCAGCCGCCACCGCGCGCCCGGGTTGTCACAACAGCTTACGGCAGAGTCAGGGAAGTGCCTTGGACTGGCATATTGGGAAAACTGGTTGACATCAGCACAGTCAGCTAGGTAGACCCAAACCTGCTCCCTCCCCAGCAGCATGTTTTGTTTGATTAATGAATAGTGTTAGCAATTAAAAGCAAAGCAGACGATGAGCCTAGTGCATCCTTTCCAATCCAATTTCATCTTTCCCTGAGAGCTAATGAAGAGTAAGCAAGAAACTGAGATAAACTGGGTTGATAAGAAGCAGAGCTTGTATAAGTCCTTGGCTTCGTTTGCACAAGTCCTAGAAATGTGTCTGTGGGTAACCACCAGACTAAGATGTATTTGTTTGCTCAACTTGATTAATAATTTTGCACTTTTGACTTGGTTTAGTATTTTCTTTACATTTGTTCAGATATTCAAACCAGATAACTAGCAAAAGACAGCTTAAAGGGCATTAAGTAGGCAAATATACAAACACACCCTGCCATATCTGCCTTGGGTTTTCATGTGAATGACACATGTCAACCTGATCAAGGCATAGGGGTGCTATGATTTGCTCTTTGTGAAATTGTTCACAGCCATGTTTGTGTGAAAGATTGTTCAAGTAAATTAGTTTCAGTTAATAGCACTGTGGAAAAAAGGGTAAAGTGCTAAACAGACAGGTGGATCCAGTCAGCCTTTTGTGCATTTTTACCGAATCTCTGGAAAGGGTCAGGGGATCACATTTCCCCCTCCAGCAGTAAAAGCCACAGAACTCCTCTTGGTGGCTTTGGGACGCCTGTTCTTATGTCTCACAGAGGGCAAGGTGTGGTTCTGCCTTGAAATAATTTTTGGGGGGTGCAGTTCATGTGGGGGGCAGCAAGTAGTATTTAGAAAAAAAGTCCTTAATAATTCAGTCTAACTGGTGTATCTTGAGTGACTGTGCCCAAAGGCTTGTCTACTCTTCTAGAAACTACTTTTCCCTGAAAAACTCACCTGTCTTAAAACCGTAGATCTACAGTGTTATTCCTCCTGCTGTGCAGATCACAGGTTTTATCTGTATAAAAGAGGTGTTCAGTGAAATACAGCACAGATTTTGAAACTGTGGCTTAGGGCTGGACACAACAAAGGATAGATGGTGTAAACATCATAAAGAACCTCCTTGCACCATTTTTATGTATTTTAAGGTGAGGTGGTAAAGCAAACGAGTCCTTGCTAGCTCTGGTGGATGGGCACCCTGCCTCTCCACTCAGCACACTCATGGACCTGAATCAGCCTTCACTCCTGTCATTTCCACCCACAGAAAAAGTGCTAGTCCTGTTGTCAGCAGAGTTTGTAGCCAATAATTGAAGTCTCTGGGGATTTAAAAATCAATTCTTGTCTCCAAGTCCAGCAATATTCTGTATCAGCAGAACTGTGTAAGTACACTCTGATTACAGTGGTTATAGTACAAGTTAGTTAACTGCTACCAAAATGAGGGGGTGGAAAGGAAGACAAGCATTTCATCTTTTAAGTCATCCTGCACTTTGTTTCTGTCAGTGTTCTGCCCTGCTGGGAAAAAAAAAAAAAAAAAGAAAAAAAGAAAAGAGGAAAAAAAGAAGAAAAAGCGCAGTTGTTAGTGTGCCTGGGCAGGAAGAAAAGGAAAGAGGAAGAGGAAAGCCACAAAGCTGTGCAGCACAACAGGGTCCATATGGAGAGCTCCATCAAACTGCTGCTCTTTATCCAGGAGCTTATCTTTTTTTTCTTTTTTTTTTCCCCTGGCTTTTTTTTTTCTTTGTTTCAGTGAAAATAATTCCAGCTAGACTAAAACAAAAAGATGGCTGCCAATAACTGACATTTTCCAGAGGGAGATTTCTTGATGTTTCAAGTTCTACCTGTCAAGTCCTGCCTAAAGACTGTGGTTTTCTAGATGTTCATGCACAACCTTCATCTGAGATGTGAAGGAAATGTCTCTCTGGTTGTCACCAACGTAGGACAGTCACTCCTGCAGGAATGCAGCTCCCAGTGAACTGCAAGCAGTCTTTTATGCTAGGGCATGGCAGAGGCATTGGCTGGGGAAGATGAGTAGGCTGCATTGAGGACAGCAACAACAAGAACACTTTGCAATTTAGCCCTCCTGGGTGAAGACTAAAAGTATTATTCACATCTATCATATTAAATTATATGAAAAACCTGGAACCCCTGCAGTTCCCCACACTGACAGATGCTGAGGCAGAGGGATATATTCAGAGGGATATGGGACACTGCCCCAGATTACTGATAACTGAAATGGTAGCTGGTAGCAGCCCCACAAGCTGCCCTACTGGGGGCTGCGTGCTGATTCCATCCAAGTGAACATTTCATATCTATCTCTGCAAACAAGAATCCATGGTTTCATGCAAGTGGGTGTTTTTCATTTGCTGTTCACAACCCTATGAAAGATTTGTCAAGGTGGGAGAGCAACATTATTGTGTGAAGAATAATGAGCATCTTGTAAAGTCAGAACTGCAGTATTTAATGAAATAAAGCTATTGATAATTAGAAATAAACCCAGTGATTTTAAATTCACTTTAAATTCATGAGACTATAAAATATTATGTGGAAGTCCAGAAGAACTCCATCTTTGTCACTACACATCTAGCATTTAGTTGCAACACAAGATATTCAAAGAAAATTGCTGGCATCTATTATTTAAATGGAGTTATTATTCTCTAACTCATCTGAGAAATTGATTTTGGGAATCAAAATAATGACAAAATATTCTACATGGAAATACAGTATAGTCAGAACATACACTAAATTGTTCATTTACATGTTTGATGAAATACTTTTCTTTTGAAACTGTTTTCAAACCTTGAGGGAAGTCACAGAGAAATGTGCAAGGGCAGCTTTCACTGTGACAGTTACACACCCATAACATATTCAAAATATATTCTAATCTTCTTTGCTATAACCTATCTAAAATTTATGCAAAGTTCAGGACTGGAGCTGAACCCTCACTAGTCCAGGATAAACTGTCAGAGCACTGTGGAGGGATTTGACCAAGCAGTTCCAATTAATATCATACTAAATCCCTATGCACAGCTTTAAAAATTGAGCCCTGAAGGACTAACCTGTTTGCCTACATTCTTTGTTATTATTGTTACATCAACAGGATTTGTAGAAATAGGTAACATCAGTTCATCACTGCCACCACCTGGTTAAACTCTCAAGCTCTGTGTTTGCAAATACAGGTAGCAATACTGTGTTTGCAATCACAAAGGTAGCAAAGGGGTGAAACAAAGAAGAAGAAAATCTTGGGGGTAATCACCCTAAGCCAGTGCTTTAATGTGAAATAGAAATGTGAAGATGCACCCAATAGCTTCCAGCCTGCCTAGGCTGAAAAGACAAGACCAAACCTCCAGACATGTAGGTGGCTTGGGTTGGCTTTTTTTTCCCCCAATTGATTGATTGGTTGGTTGTGGGTGTTTTACAAAGAGTAGACTGAGAGTGGCTAGTTGAGGTAAACATGGCTAGACAATAATAGACAATAATAAGAGAATAATATTATCCTTCAGATCCTGATTGGTCCGCTAAACCATGCAATATAGTATCACAGGGATTGATCTTCATTGCTCTGCGTGTTGATAACTATTTGCCTTCCTAAGCAAGATGCTTAGGACTAAACAGATAAGCAATAGTCTGTCCCTTATTTCTACTCTTCTCTCTCTTCCTGATACCCAGATAAATGGCTTTGGGCCATTTCTCTCCCAGGAACACTTTTTATTTATCCTGAATCTTTAATCCTGTTCTACAATGTCACCTTTTTAATCCTGCCCCAATTCAGTCCTTGCCCCAGCTAGAGATCTGCCTGTTGCTAATCAGGCAGTGCCAGGAGGTCCTGAGCACCAGTAGGGTTGCGAGGTACCCCCCACAGCACAGGAGCTGGCATGTGGTAGAGTGTACACACAAAGGAGTGTATCCTGAGACTTCAGCATTTACTGCTTCCATAAATGTTCCCATGTTCTTCAGGTGTGTGGTGTTTTCATGCAATTTTTAGCAAGGAATTCCTAGGGCAAATGGCAAAAACCTGCATCAATGCTGACTGAGAACTGTGCATTATCTTTTGGGCTGAGTTCCCTGAAGAAGGATTCTTTGCTTCAGGCCATTTTTGCTGTTCAAGGACTAACACATTTCATGCAATTTTAATAATTGTTATAAAAAATATACCACACTTCTAGGTCACTGTTTTCTTCCTGGTGGAAAACGGCAATGCGAGATTTCCTGTGAGCTACCGGACAGAATGAAAAGTCAATATAAATGTAATAAATTAGGAACAATAATCTGAACAGTGAGAAGGTGGCTAAAGTCACTATTTTGTTGATGGTTTTATTCCAAATTGCCCCCCACCCCTTCCCTTAGCTTGGCACCTTTTATGTAACTTACATTATCACAACTGTCTTTGTGCCAGGAGGAGTGAAGTACTCTCCTGTTCCAAGCTTCTGCTACTTTAGATAAGCCAGCAATAATTATTTCTGAGTGAAACAAAATTAACCCTCACAATGGAGCCTGAGTCCATAGCTGTGTTCCAATTTGGAAGTCATTTGTCTTGGGATACAAAGGCCCCGATTCCCCATAGTAGCGAACTGGGTTCCTACAGACTCAGAGTTATACTGGCAACCAAAAACCTTAAACCCACTGTTATAAATCTGTCACTGCTGTTTTATTGTAACTCCACTGTGAGAATTATGCATTGGAAATAAAGCATACATGAAGCCTATTTCCCCGTTTATTTCCAAACTAGAGGCACAGTTGCCTGGTGCCTTTACAGTCATAGGGGCTACCTCTGTGAGTCAGGATTTTTTGTGTGCCTGCTTTGATATGTGCAGCCCAAAGCTTAAATAAGACACAGCAGAGGATCAGACAAAGAAAATAAAGAAAGAGAAAACAGGTGAAAAAGTAAGCGGTAAAAGTGTGAAAGAAAAGGACGAGATGAAAAGCCTAAGAGACGAAGGGCAGGGTACTAAATGACCTCTTGAAGTCCCTGTTTCCTACAATTTCGTAACAGATAATAGAGGGTCTTGTTTTAGGAAACTCTGTTTCTGACTACACATTTTCCCTGCCTGTGTATGGAGACGGTTAATGCTTCTATTCTGATGGAAAAAGTGCAGCACAGCAGAAATAAGGAATACAAAGTGTGTTCTCTAGCTTTAGGTCAACACAGGCGAATGACAGAAGTTGTCATTTAAAAGAAACATTTGCTGAATTCCTATGAAATTATAAATAACAGACAAAATAACAGAAAAAGAAAATAAGAGACAACTCTAAAGAAAAATAAATAACTGTAGTTTCTGTGCTTTAAAGTGTTTTGTGACAGTTACATATGCCAGCATATAGTATGATATATTTGTCTCAGTCTGAGAAAGAGTGGTACCTGTGAAGAACATGTCATGGCACACCCATCTTCGTATTCCATAATCTGTTAGCAAGTGCAGCTCTTCTGGCTGATAAGAAGTAGTGTTTCTGCTGACCCCTCCCACTGGGGAATTCAGTAAAGCCATGTTGACAAGCAAAAGTATAACCCTCCTGTATTACCACAAAGAGGCTCAGCCAGCCAGTAATCCTGAGCCAGGTGTGCCAACCTGTAGAGAGCTGGACATCTGTTGAAGGTGTGTTTGAAAACACAGCACAGACATACCGACCTAATTCTTCACACTCATGAATAGGTCACATTATACTGCTCCTGTGAAATCTAGCATTCTCCCCTTCCCAGTTATCTGCGGGTGTGCAATTAGGAGTGAAGTAGGCAGACAGATGTTGAGCAAGCTCTGAGACGTCACCATTCATCATCAGCCAGCAGATACTGAACTTGGCTGACTACCTCAGCTTAGTCAGATAGTTTGGCACACTGTCTCTCAGCACTGGGTTTTTCACTCAGGATCTTAAATTGTACTAAGAGTTCACTCCATAAATCATGTGAAATGGGGGGATGGGATTGGCTTTGCTTTCTGCCATCAAGCAAAGTTATAAGAATTTCAGACCTTTTACAAGTAGTGTTGCTGCTCCGTTTAAGTGTCACCTTTCATCTCTAGATAGCATCGCTGCCTATTCAAAAGAGAAAAGGGAATTTGGCCAGCTATTAAATTGAATTCCTTTCCTCCATCCTGTATGTGCTTAGTCTTGCATACAAAGCATAAAAAGCAAAACCAAAGGTCTAATTGATGGGACCATAAGGAGCTTCACATGCCATCTCTGAGTAAAACATCAAACAAAGACTTTCGGGAGCTCAGAAACATGTCATCATATGTGGTATTTCTCTTGTCAGCAGCAAAGCTGTCTCTAATGCACAGCACACTTAGCAAATCAAGAATGCTTCAGGCCAAATTTGAGTAAAAGCTAGAGCTTTGCCTCCCACAGGTTTTATCTGCAGCTGCTGAAGCAAAAATTTCTATCTCCCCTCCCTCACTGAAGGAGATTGTGTTTCAGAGCATTGTTTTCTGTAGACATTTATTAACCCTGTTGAATTTAGAGCAGGGGATTGCACTCAATATGTATTGATTAGCAGTGCTGCAATAATCCTTAGGCCTTGGTCATTTTGGTCTGTTGACTAGGACTTGGTACACAGCAGTGCCCCTTTCAGCAGGCATTGATATGCATGTGAGGATGTGGGAGAGGCAGGAGGGAAGGTTAGCATGAAGTCAAGTGTTTATACATTACAGGAAATTCCTGGTGAGGTGACGGCAGCTTTTATCATAGCCTGACAGAGTCCAGGGTTTAAATCATACAAACGTGCATCAAATCAAAAACCTCCTCAAAACTATGTCGGAAAACAGAATCCATTATTCAGTGATTGCAAATAGTAGTAGCTTTGCCTGGGTAGAAAAAGAATCAAAAAATTCTTCCAAGCTGATCTCCAATTAACAGTAATATGATAAAATTTCACTGATCATTTGTTTTCTCTCTTTGTTCATCCTTTCTGCTCAGAACTGAATGTGTTTTTGACATAGCACCTATTTCCACCTTCTCCAAAGCACATCTCTTGCACTGCAGCCAAGCTACAAAGACACCTATTTGTTCAGAGTAGAATTTTAGCACTTTTTTTTTACATCTGTTCATTTTGTTCTTCTGCTAGCTTTCATTCAGCTTCGACTTCAGTCTCTGATTTACAAGCAGGGATAGTGTACCTTGGGGAGAACCTAGAGTATCCTTTTTGCAGCTGCCCACCTTTTCTCTCCAGCTCAAGACACCTGCATAGCGGACACCAAATTAGAACTTCCACAAAGTAAAAAAGAAACTGCAATGCCTTTATTTAATATTCCGGTCTGAAAACAATGGCAATTCAGAACTGCTGATTCAGGAGATGTCTGTTTGGTATGTGAGCATTGACCTCTAGGAGCGGTATAGGGTAGAGAGCTGAGGACAGAATTAACTTTAGCTAACTCCAAGTAAGTTTTGAACCCTCATGAATGAGAGCCCTTTGAAAATCAAAGATATCAGAGTGTATAAAAATACAGATTTTGGTCCTTGCATTTTTAAGAAAAATGCATTTAAAGAACTTGCTCCTAGAATAGCTTGAAATACTGGAGCTATGTATGCTTGAATATTAGTAATAAACAATTGTGTCTGTGTATTTTTTCCTGAATTTCATAAAATCAGTCCAGTGGATGCTGTGGTTAAATACCAGAGAAAATTAATAAGGTCTTTGATTAGGCAATTGATTTCCTGGTGATAGGATGTGACTGGAAGAACCTATCTGCCAGGGCATCATAATTCTTTTTCATATCGAATTAGGGTACTGCTGTAGTTCTGAAACAAGAGTCATTTGACCTTCATGTTTCTGTCATCCACTACTCTTTCTATCCTTTTCTGTGTCTGAAGAGTGCTTACTACAAACACTACCCGGAAAGGAAACAGTCTAGGGAAAAAAGGCATCTGAACATCGTCTAGCTACGGAGTTCCTTCCCATGGACTACAGACCAACCAGGTTTTCCACCTGCTCAGTTACTAGTCCAAGGTTCCAGTTACAGACATGTCCCCAGATAGACTTTGTACCAACGATCATAGTCCTCTGGGTCTGGCTGCTCCGTTTTCAATCCACCTTGCTGTCCACTCACCAGAACCACACCTTGTCAGCTTTTCCATAAGGGTGCTATGGAGACAGTATAGGAAATCTTGCTAAAGTGAGGGTGAACAGCACCCACTGCTCTCCCACCCTCCACCAAGCTGTCCATCACCTCACTGCACAAGGTCATCAGGTTCATTCAGCATGACCTCCCACTTGTAAAGCAGGCTGGTGTGAGATAATATTCCACCTCCACACGAGTAATAGCAAGAGAATATGCCAACAGAATGAATTACAAACATAGAGGCACACAAATATATGCAAACAGCTTATATATACTTATAAAAGTGCATATGTACTCAATGTGCAGTTTTGCTGCAGCTAAATGTAATTATATTCATTGTACTCTGGGAGTCATAGTCTGGCATGTTTAGCGTATGATCCAAGAATAACGCTTGTTTTCTGTGAGGTGTTTTATGCCTTGGAGCCCTCATTGACAGCTCATGGGCTTAGGGTCTTTATATAATACACAGGGAAAAAAGAAGCCTTTAACATATAAGAAAAAAAAAAGAAACAAGGACATCAGAACAGAATAAATGTGCTATTAAGTAACACGATGGCTCATCTTGTGTAATATTCATTCAACAGCAGTAGGACATGATATTTAAGGACGGAACATGAGCTTGGCCATATTTTTCTCTCTGTTCCTCTCATATTTCCCCAGCATCTCAAAATGTTGTATTAGGGACATTAGAGTACGCAAGCTTTCTTAGTTCTTTTAGCATCTATGTCAGAACCTGCTGTCCATACATCTGTCTAAATCCTCCTTGGCCCTGCCATAACTATCTGCATTACAGCCTCCTGTAGCAACAAATTCCAAAACTTCTCTACCCGCTATGTAAAGATGTATTCTCTATTATCTGTTTTAAAATGACCCCTTTTTAGCTTTTTTGAGTGATCCCTAACTCATGCAGTAGGAACTGAAGCAACAGTTAATTCAGATTGTCCGCTGCCTTTGTGATTCTGTAAACTTCTTTCAATCCCCATGCAGCTTTCTTTCAGTTCCCCTTCCCAAGACAGCTGCTTCATTCTCTTGACAAGTTTAGCTTCCTCTCCCTGTGCCTTTTTTGAACTCCACCATGTTCCTTTCAAGATGTATTGTCCAGAGCGGCAAACCAATTGCTTTTTGTATCATCAGTATGGTGTGTTCTGTTTTGTTCTTGATACTTGACCTGGCGATGTCCAGCATTATGATGACATTTTGTCTGCTGCTGTCCATTGAGCTGCTGATTTCAGAGAAATATCTAAGAGTGACTCTAAGATCTTTTTGCAGAGTTGAAATTGCCAGGTCTGAGTTCTGAGAAGAAAGACAGGCTAATGAGCCAGGCGTGACGTATAGGAAAGCTCTTCATTAGAAGCAAAACTGAGCAAATCAAGACAAGGCAATCTGTACTATCCTGACACTCAGGACCACACTTCATTCCTCATTTCTACCTGTAACCCTGTAAGTCTCCCACCTTCTACTGCTTGTTCTGCTTAGTCAAAATGGAGGCCTAAGCCATGCACCAGTCCTCCTTCTGACACCCAGTTTCCCCATTTCCTTTCTCCTCTTACCATTTGCCATACATCCCACTTCCCAATAGCAAGCCCTGGAACCAGGACACATAACTGATGAATCCTCCATACCAAAACCAGACTCCCACAAAATGACCCCTCATCACTCTTTCCTCTTGCCAATACTCCAGCCTTTTAGTTCATCATTTGTTCCAACCTTGAGCTGTACATTTCCTATGCTTTCCCTAGATCTTTGAGCCTCCCCAGATCATACAACTCAGTGCTCAATGAACATTACAGTGGATGTTAAGGAGCATGAAGCAAAACATCATAAAAGCCTTGCAGATCAAGAAGTTACTATGAGCCAGCTATTCCATGACAATTCTCTGTGCTATCCCAGACTTTGCCTTCTATGGAAGATCATTGAAAATTACCTTTGCTTTTTCCATGAGAAAAGTGAGTTGTCTCCTACATGTTCCAGAAATGCAAGCCATTGATCCCTGTGTCTGTTTGCTCCTGTGTCTGTAAAGAAAGTAGAGAATATATTCAGAAATGGATTGAAGCACACCCCAGGTGACTGACCAGACTCTTCTGTGTCTATTTGGTTCCTATAAAGACTGTGTCTGAGTCACAAAGATAAAGTAACTCTTACCTTGTCCTTATAACACACCCTGGGTTTAGGGAAGCCATCCTGAATGAGCAGAGGATTGTGCCTTTCCTAGGGACCACTTGACATGCACAACAGCAAACTTTTTCCAGGCTGAAATGAACTAGAAAGGGAACTGGTGGTAATCAAGCTGCCAATAGTACTGCTAGCATTAGGAAGATGATGTGGGGAAAGAAGGCTCTGCAGCCCTTCCAGTCTAATTAGGTAGTGAGAGATAATTGCAGAATCAAACAGGACAAAGTTCTGTAACTAACAGAATTTTGCATGTTTGGACTTGTAACCAGATGTCTGAGACTTTGTGGTGGTTCTTCTGAAGCTGACTGCTTTTTGCAATACGTTCCATTATTTTAGTGAAAGAAGCAGATGCAGTGAATCAGATTCAGACCTTTGTTTCTCAGAGGCGTCAAGTAGATCTGCCTGTTACAAAGACATTCTGTTTGATTCTCTTGTTAAGTAGCATCACCTTGTTTTGGGGTTGGTTGCCTTGGCCCTGCTTTGTCACAAGCTTTTGTAAGAGAGATACCCTTGTTCTCCTAGCAGTATCTGTACTTGCTTCTGAAGTAGGGCCACAGAGGTTCTGACTTGTCTGTGACTCCTGCATGGCAACTCAGCTGCTCAGATGGCCACTTGCTCCACAAACAGAGTGTCTGCAAGGTATAGTACCTAATATCATTGTGGACTTACTTAAAAATAAGAGGATCCATCATTACTTAAGACTGGCATTTACTTCTTATTGTGAGATGACAAATGCAATGGACTATGCCTGATCTATAACTCTTTCCTGGAGAAAATCAGAACAGTTTGGGGCATTTTTGTCAGTTCCATTTGTGTGTGTTTTCTAACTCTTTTAAGTACATTCCTCTCTCAGTAATCATTGGTAATTACCAGCAGGTAAGGAAGCAATAGAACTCACAGGAAATAATTGAAATGAAGTATATAGAAGAACTGAGAAGTTAAAAGTTCCACATATACATTTTTTAAGAAATAAATTTTTCTCTTTCAGAATATGCCATGCTTTAGGTATTCAAGGTGAAGAGCAAAAAGCTAAGTGAGAAGGATTTTTCCACACTTCATACCTGCAGGATTCCTCTGCTATTTTTCATTGACTGCTTCAAGAGACCACAGGTCTGATTCAGGATATAATTCCTGTGCACAGATAAACTAAAAGTTAAAAGCCAGATCTCAACATGCCGTCAACTCCTACACTTGCAGCAGAAATGTTTATTTTAATACTTATGAATCTAGTGACGACATAGTAGCAGTTTTTTGATGTATCTCATAGCACCATAGGAAAAGTTCACATCTGAAGAGTAGAAGGATATAAACTTAGGCTTCAACTGTGCCAAAGTGTCTCAAATTCGATTTTCGGAATGTTTTTTTTATCTTTATCTCCATCCATTGACACATTCAGAGTTTGCAAGCATTTTATTGATTCCTCACTCAGATATGGGAAGTACAGTTCTTTGTACTTTTCCCTACAGAATGAATAAATTCCAGTGCATGCTCTCAGTTTATACACCCCTAAGACTGCACCTGTTTCATGCTGCACAGTAAGTACCACTGTGTGGAAAATCAGCACCTGACAAACAAACAGCACGTGGCCTTTAGAACAACTATTATAGAAAAATCTTGCAGAAGTGAATTATTTTCATTCAACTGAAATAAATTACTTTTGTTTCACAGTAACAACACATTCAGGAGTTCCAAAGAAATCTATGCATGAATAAGTTTAAAATGCTCCCTATCAGTGGAAGTGGAAGAAGGCCAGCTGAACAAAACAACACAATAATCATTTTTACCCACAAAAAATATATCATGCAGCTTGCATTTAAAAGGTAAGCCAAACTCTCACTGCTCAGGGCTTTTCCTGCCGTCTCTTTTTCTCCAGGTGTGAGGTTTTCTGGGCTTGGATTTGCTTTTTCATATTTCTTTCATCCGTCTTGTTTGGTTTTTTTTTTCTTTGTACAGAATGGAGATAATGAAGAGGAGATATGTCTTTATACCGGGGTAAATGTAGGAATGGGGACCTCGAATAAAATTGATTTACATCAAATAGAATTTTGCCTTTTTGTGAGTGTGAGCCTCAACTAAGTGTAGTCCTGGAGAGAAGGAAAGATAGAGCTGGGACAGAAGATGGATGGTCAGTAGGCTTGCTCTTCCTTCTGCTGCTGGGGGCTCAGACAAGGTACTAGTTTAGGTAGGTCCATTCCCTTCTCCCTTTTTCAGCCTTACCCAAAACCTCATACAGCCCATGTCACACCACAGCCACAGTAGCTGGCAGATTTTTAGGCATCTGGTAGAAGTAAAGAGTGCTTTAGACTTTTCTTCTTTAGGATGGAGTGTACAGCAAGGTTGTCTTCTCCTGGGGCCAAGGCAGAGTTGAAACAGGCAGTTTACGATCCAGGAGGAGTTTCCCGCTGGTGATAACTGTATCTCTAAGAGACAGCAAATTTATGCTCATACCTAGGTACCTTAAGTTTTAATTTCTATGCTTTTGTTTTTCTACGCTTTATATGTCCTTAATTATTATGCTAACTTTGTGTTCATGAAAGTAAGAATTGTGCATACAGCTACTAGTACTCATTAAGGGAACAGATGGCTCAGAGTATATATTAGCACTACTGGTGTAAATCCAGCCAACTGAATATAGATTGAAAGCTATTTACATCCAATACATTTTTAATGATTCTTGTATCAGTTTGATAATGATATCAGTTAATGAGCTGACTGAATACAGATCTACTTCCTACCTCATAAATTTTTTACCCTCCTGTGCACTAATTGACAAAGTTAACAGGTTGTCCTAAGAACCCCAACTGAATCTTGATTTTGTTGAGGTTAAAGCACTAGAAAAACCATGTTGTATCAGGAGATTGAACAAAATACAACAAACCAGTTGGTGTGAGAGGTTCCTTTTAATTTTTGCAAAGCTTTGGATACCGTTTGTCACAGTATCCTTCTGGACAAAATCCATCTAGACATGTGCACAATATGGTGGGCGGCCAACTAGGTGGAAGGACGGACTAAAAGTGTTGCTGTATTGGGACAACATCAGTCTGACAGCCAGTCACTAGTGGTGCTCCCCTGGGGTCAATTTTAGGGCCAGCTCTTTACAACATTTTATCAATGACCTGGATAAAGGAGTTGTACGCACACTATGCAAATTTGCTAACAGCACTAAATTAGGAAGAGCTGTTGATTCCCTCAAGGATAGGGAGGTCTTACAGAGAGATCTTTATAGATAGCACAGGACAACCACTGACTATGTGAAATTTAACTAGAATTTAACATCCAGATTCTTCACCGACAGTGTAGTCCTGGTTCCTGCACAGACAACCTCACAGAAGAAATTTGAAAACCTCATCCTCTTAAAGACAAAGGTAAGAGTTTGGAAAGAACCAAAGGGAAGAAAGGAGGTACTTTTAATTAGTTCTTAAGTATATTTAATTATTCCAAAGTATAATTTTCAATTCCCTAAAAAAAGAAAGAGAGAAAAATATCTCTCAGATAACTTAGGTGAGGTGACGTATGGAAGCACTGGGTGAGCAAAGCCTGGCCTTGGCTTATGGAAGTTCCTTTGACAAGACTCTGAATTGAAAGGAGAAGGCAACAAAAACAACCATAGTAAGGTCCCCGCTTCTGGATCCTTAAATGATTGGTATTCCAGGAAACCCTGTATCAGTTTACCTTTAAATATATTATATATCTTAATACTTCCATTAATGCCCAAGGTATTTCCTCACTGACACTTCCACTACACTATTCAGAAGCTGGTGATAAGGCTTATTGCTAGTAAATAACCATAAAGAAAGAACTGCATTTTTCACTTCTCAATTCAGCAGTGGGAAAGAAAATTTTTAAAAATATATACGAAACGCTTCTATTCATTTACAAAGATGGTATAAGAATGAACTTAGCCTTCAAGTGTACTCATCTTTACAAGGGAATTTTTTTACTTCAAGATCTTGCCACACTTTATGGTATCACCTTATATAACGTGATATATAACATCACATATAACAGGCAATAGTGGTGATCTTTGTAACATCACCTATTACATAATCACAAATTGAAATCTGTACGGTTCAACACTACCATGGTTTCTGCATCCTGGCATATCTATTCTCCCTCTAATAGTTAACTATTTGACTCATTTAGCTTCATGAATATTTATCTTTCTTGAATGTCCATTTTTGCCTCTTTTTTTTCATTATAATTACTCATTAATCTTCCTGTTGTTACACTCATCTCTCATCCTGCTTGTGCACATTTTTCTTTGTCCTGTCCATACAATTTCACCAGACTCGTATCTCTGTAAAAAGTATATATTTGCACATATATATAAAACATGAAATATTTGGAGTAAACAAACACAGGATTTTTCCTCTTTTCCCAGAATACTCAGTTGAGGGAGTATTGTTGCTCAATTTAATAATTTTCTAATGAATCACCTAAACCCCTGAATTTTTAAACATAATTTCTTCAGCTTCATTGTTCCTTTAGATGTCTTTTGTATCTCTACTAAAAATCTACTGTCTTCGCTTTTATATAATTTGTGTTCTGGTCAAAGATTTTGAGAAACATAAAACAACAATCAACTTGCCATAATTTCTGATCAACACTCTGAAAAATAAAAGAATGACAATCTTTTTTATTTTTACATCAGCATAACATAAAACACTGAATTAAATATAGACCTTTTCCAACTTCAATTATGTATTTTTAACCACACCAGCCACATATTCTACAATCATTTACTGTTTTCTTTTCCTCTTCACCAGGCAGCATGCTTATTTATTGATAAAGTTGATCAGTACCTATATAGATTCATTCTCAATTTTAATGCTGATACTTTAATAAAATAAAAAAGTGTTAACCAAGCTGACATTGAGCAAAAATTAGGCAAAATGCCTTGTTTTTATACAACTCCCCTCTGCAAACTTTAATTTTGGAATGCAAAGCCTATCCCTTTAATTATATGTCTGTTATCGGGGGATACAAAAGTATATATTAAATTAATGAAATGGATTACCTCAGTTACACAGTGGTTATTAACAAGAAGAGCTCCCAGTTTTCATATTATGTACATCAGTAACTTTAATTGCATTAGGCTGAGCTAGGGAGAGCTATTTTAGGAGATACTTCAACGGCACAACAATTTCTGCTGGCTTTTTTCCTGCTGTAGCTCAATTTCTGAGGGTTCCCTCACAAATGCTAACTTATTATTTCTGTCAGTCATGCTTTACCAAACACGGCCTCATTAAAATTACCCTAAAGTGGCTTCAGTTTTGAAAACTCTCCCTTGATGTATCCACGAGACAACTGGTGCTGGAGGGCTGTTTCTCACACTTGGGTTGAGAGATAAGAGTGTCGCAGAGTATGAATATACAAAAGACCAGTTTTGAGGCCAACAGCAGTAAAAATAATGGACTGTGATTAGCTCAGGCTTTGTAGGACAGGATACAAAACTGCCTATGATCTTAAAAGTATGAAACAAATTAGCTTCTAAATTATGGTTTGCAAGCACTGATACACAAGTGTAAAATCAATTAGCTGTCAGCAGTTGGTTAATAGTGACGCAGTGACCTGCCTTGCTCCTGCTGGGAGTTGTGAGCTGAGGTTTCTGATGGGGAAGGCACAGTGGTTTTTGCTAATAATGTATTACACGCTGAAGTCACTTTATCAGAAGCTCCTGGAAATAGAAGGCAATGTTCCTGAAATAAGTGAATATTCATTGAGATCCCACATTGTTATACACAAGCTTCTGATCTTGTGCTAAGATGAGGGGGCCTGAGGGAAAGGATTTCCCAGGGCTTGTTCTTAAGGGCAAGGCAGATTTATGCGTCATGTAACTTCAGGGAAGACACTTGTCTCTAGCTTAATCTGCCTGCATGCATGGACAGAGTCACTCCAACGACCCTACTGATCTGCTGCATTACGACAACAGATGCCTGCAAATTTAAGACCATTTTCCTTAGAGGTGAGTGAGGCAAAGCTCTCCACTGGTCGAGGTGTGAAGGAAGAACAACATAATGAAGGAAGTCTGTGGGGACTGAACATGAGTTGTTACACTTTCTTGTTTCAAAGGACCTGAGACCATTCTATAAAACATGCACGGATTTAAAATACATGGCAAGAAAGCAGCCTCGACCCAAATCTTGTAGCAAACCAGGGGTGTTTTCATAAAATTCTGAGAAAATGGAGATCCCTGTAAGTAGTAAGACAAATCTGTTGCCCCCATAAAACTTGCACTTTTGCCCAATGCAAATGTGTGAGCTTCAAATCCAGGCACAGATCATACATTTTACCTTTTTCCACTGACTTAGACATACATCAGAAAGAAAGGAGTAAAATGGATGTAAAAGGAGTAAAAAAGAAAGGAGTAAAATAGCTTTAGAAATGGATGTTACTCTGGATAAACTCCTGAAATTGCACCCCAAATCACATAGGGTGAAGGAAGTGAATTGCCTATCTACAGTTTAGTTTTATTTCACTAGGTGGTTATACAGCCTTATGCATAGCATCTCAGCAACTCAGAAGATTTAGTTGAGCCTATAAAATTGTTGTTCAAATCATTTATAAATGGGGAACTTGAACTGAGTTCCACAAAATACTGAAGAAATCTACTGAGAGAAATAGGAAACATTTAAGTCCTGAAGTTGGAAACTGTATAAATGTTAACTCATCAGTAACTTTCAGCTCAATCTCTTTTTAATTTTTTTTATTCTTTAACTAAAAGACAAGAGTTCCGTTACAGACTACATAAACGCCCTTTCGGGAATACTGCAAGTATAAACTACATGTGTGTATATACATATACATATATACATACCTACAAACAAGCATATATGTCTATGTGAGAAAGTTATCTACATGCAGATATGGATAGTTATGTTTAATACAGAAATACACCCTGTGACTTCTTCAATGATATAGAATGAAAAAAAAAAAACCAACAAACAAAACAGAAAACCCATATCAGTACCTGCCACTGTAACCCTCCCTTTCTCCAGATGTATCTATAGAATCTTTGTTACAGATGTAGCTCAGGGAGATCTGTGTGCAGGGAATAAGTACTGATCCATTTAGGAGGATGTCAGGATGGTGTAATTTAGACAGTGATATCAAAGAAGGCAGGTCTGGCATTACTGAGTGTGCATGGATGATGGATGGTGCTTGGCATGCATGGCTGGTCTGCAAAAGAGGAAGGACTAAACCAGGGGAAGGATGAGAGAACAAAGAGGCTGTGCTAAGGCACTGCCCCGACGGGAAGGAATGGTGGGAGACCTCTGCCCAGGGGTGGGGGAAAGAAGATAAATGAGTGCAAGTATACAGACAAAAAAAGATGTGAAAAGACTAAATGGGGGAAAAGAGGAAAGATGAGGAGGCTGAGTGGTGCCAGCAAAGTTGAACACCTTGGGGTGACAAAACTTAGTGGAATCTGCCTAGAATATGAGACTCTCAGGAAGCACCAGTGTGACGGGTTGACCCTGAATTGATTCTGGGTGCCTACCAAAGCTGCTTTGTCACTCTCCTTCTCAGCTGGGCAGCTGGCGTTGGCTCTGTTGGACATGGGGGAAGCTTCTGGAAGCTTCTCACAGAAATCACCCCTGTAGCTCCCCCACTACCAAATCCCACAAACCCCATACATACCACCCCTTACATCTGTGAATCAAATCTTTAAGAATTAGCAATAAAATCCACATTCATCACGCAATATTTACAAACTTCGCTCACATCAACAAAAAAATAATTCCGCACACCAAAATCACAAGAACAAGATCATAACGAAGCAAAAGTGCATAATTTACCTCACCACAATTTCAATGACAGAAATTCTCCACGATTATTCCACTTTTCGCTCTCTAGATGTGTTCAGTCCGTGTTTTGTCTGTTACATCTCTCAATTACTATTGTTATCTCAAATTCCACATGTCCCACA
This sequence comes from Oreocharis arfaki, assembly GCA_013398015.1. Lineage (NCBI taxonomy): Eukaryota > Metazoa > Chordata > Aves > Passeriformes > Paramythiidae > Oreocharis > Oreocharis arfaki. The sequence continues at coordinate 234,261 of VZRR01011205.1, read as the reverse complement.
TTGGGCAACAAAAAGGACTGAGTTGACCTTGGCTAGGTATCAGGTGCCCCCAAAGGTGTTCTATGACTCCCTTTTTCTGCAGGACAGGGGGAAGACAATAAGATGAAAAAAAAAAAAACCTTGTGGATCAAGAACAAAGCCGTTTAATACAGCAAAAGACATGCATGAAAGCAAAATAAAATCAAAGATTCATTCTCTTCTTCCCATCAACAGGAGATGTCCAGCTGCTTCCCAGGGAGCAGGGCTTCAATACCTGTAGCAGCTACTCCCAAAGACAAACATAAAAACATGGTAAAACAAATTCCCTCTCTTCCTGTTCTCTTTTCTCCTGGATTTTACAGCTGAGCAGACATAATATGGCATGGAATATCCCTGTAGTCAGTTTGACTTAGCTGTCCTGGCGATGAACCCTCCCAAGGTCTTGCCCACCCCAGCCTATCAGCGAGAGTGGAGTGTTGGAGGGACAGCACTGATGGTTCCAGCGCTGCTCAGCAGGCACCAAAGCACTGATGTGATATCAGCACCTTGCCAGCTACCAGTGCAGAACACACCACTGCCATGGGGAAAATTACCTCCATCTTGCTAGACTCAGTACAACAACCAGGTTACCAGGATTCAAGAAAATTGTGGATAAAAAATTGCTTTCCAATAAAGTCTTTACGTTGAGAACCTTTGTTAGGAATGCTTGTCACCACTGGCAAACCAAGGACAATCAGGCTTCTTGACTTCTTTTTTTTTAAATTCCCTAAAAGAGCTTAGGGATAATCTTCTTGAATCAAGAAGAATCTTTCCATGACTGTATTTTTGGATCCTCAAACTTCAGATTTTCTTTCTTGTTTTCCTGTCCGTCTTACTAGCAATTTCAAGTGACATTTAAAATAACTTAGAAGATGACTGCTGAACAAAGCTTACAGGTATTTGAGATGTTGCCATTGTCAGAAATGACAGCATGCAGACACATCAGGTTTGTTCAGGAAGGGAGTTCTTCAATATAAAAAAAATGTGTGTTTTTAGGGTGCCAATTTTGGCAGCATTAAAGCAACACTAGCACCTTTTCTTACAACCTTTGGGAGAGGTCATGTGAGGCCTCTGAGTTTTATCACAACTTTTGATCATTCTTGTGGTTGAATTTTTAAACTAAAGACAATCCCTACGCAATCATTTCTGCTCGGTGGTAGAACTGTTTACCAATAGACAGTCACATTTATATTAGAGCGTCGACTGAACTGTCACTGGCTTCATTAGGACCAGGGCTGCTCCCAAGCCTGGCCTATCCTTTGATCCTGAAGACAGGTACCACACAGCCAGACAGGTTTCTTCTAGAAACCTGGGTAACCTCATGAATGCTGCCTGTTGTGAAAAGTCCTTGGCTCAGGGTGACACCTGAACTGAAAGCAAATACCTTTGCACCATCTAGCAGGGTCAAAGATGTGCCAAAGTGCATGTTAACAATTAAATGGCATGGAGAATCACAACTGGACCTTCAGCTGGAGTCTTGCTTCTTGCTGGAGAAATAGCCCAAGTGTTACTGTCTCTCATTTGACAGTATTTGTGCGCAGATCAGGCTATAGTTTGAATTTCTCTGTCAAGAACACAAAATCAAATCCGGAGTTTAGACTGAATCCAGCACATAGGTAAAATGGCACACTAGGGAAAAAACCTATTTTGTTTCATTTGAGCCAATGTCCCGTAATGTCTGCCAGCAATACCCTTCCAGGTGGTGGGTAGGAGGCCTGTAGCATTTATTTGAAAGGATAAGGCATTTTCCTGCTACATTTCCTTTGCACATTTTACATTGTCTAAGGTTGTATCTGAACTGCAGCTAAGCACATAATTGCTTCTGCACTTGCTTACAATCTCTACAATACTTCGTAATGTATTTTGGGATCCTTGGAGGATGAAAATTTCTGTATAGAAGTTCCATATGTAAAACTCAGTTCATTTTAATAATACAGCCAAAGCCTGTAAAGAGTCACAGATAATTATCTTCTACATCTAATACTTTCACAGACTAATTTTTCCCTCCCTGCTTTTTTGAGTAGATAGATGCTTACACAGCTTTACATTACTTATAGGAAGGAATAAAATATGTGTTGAGATCCCTACCCATCCTATGAATTGTGGTGTGTCTGATTCTTTGAAGGCACAAAATATGTCCTCTGGGTTGTATTTTCCTGCAGTAATTTCACAGTGTTGACCTACACCAAGGTATTTGACACATTTACCAAGGTTTTGTTTTTTGTGTTTCAGTTACTAGTGCTACAGGCAAAAAATGTTTTGGCAAATCAGAGTTACATGTAGAAAAACATTTATCGCAAATGAGTCTGGGCTGATACCTCTATTTGTACACTTAAAACCCATGACCTACTGGAGAATACATACCGTAAAGGGGTATATAGCAAGACAATTTCTACACCCTTGCCTTCCAGAAATACTGTTTATTTGACAGTGTGAACCCATGACCCTGCCCATTTTTCAGAAGATCAGATACTGGACCTCTGCTTTCAAAAATATTTGTAATTTCTGTAAACTTGGCCTTCTCTTTACCTTGGTGTGCTATAAAATAGGACAGGTTGATTATTGCATCCATGAGCCTTCACTCTTTGCTCACTCCCCTGCACACATCCACACTTGGTTGCAGATGTAGCTTTGGCTAATGATAGCTCTGAGCATGACTGTGCAGTCACAGAGGCTTTGCAAATTCATTCCCCTAAAACAATCAGTGTTTGGCTTCTTAGCCTGACACAGCCACAGTGTCGAGAAGAGATTATTACTGGAGCCTGAACAGGCTAAACTGGGAAATGTCCTTTTGTAAAGAAAAGCATGCTAGTGCTTCTAGTGATAATCATATTCTCATCTGATCAGGACGGGGCTATCGCAATAGTGTGGCCCAAGAGTTAAAGAGCTTATTTTCTAAATCCCTTCATCCTTTCCAGATCCGTGAGACACTGACAGCAAGTCACTTAACCCTGTCCAGCCACAGCTGTGTGGGTTTTGCATAATTAATTATTTATACCAAGGCAGACACAGTAATTAACTTCCAGATGAATATGATATTCTGATCAGAAATGCTTTGCATTTTAGCTGTCCCTCAAGCAAGTAACTGTCAAAGCTGGACTGTTTGACAGAGTGGGTCCTGCCAAAACCCCTCCCAGACATCTGTTCTCAGACAAAAAGAACAGATTCTCAAAGCAGCGCTTGCAGACATTGCCTCGTTTCAGCAGGCAAAGAATAACCAATCCACAAATTCTGGCTAATTTTGTCTGATTTCAAGACAGTATGCCAAATCTCACAAAAAGCCAGGACCTGTTTTTTCAGTCATGGGCACCGATGCAAATTGAGTGTTTCCTCATGGAAATCAGTGGCCCACACTGATGTCAGGCAGGTGCAGGTTGGGAATGAAGCCCAGGAGATTTAATATGAGGTGGGTTTGAAGACAGTGGGGAAATTTTTGATTTTCTTTGTTTTGGTGAACAGAAACGAACAATAATCATCAGCATTACAATAATACTGAATGGCTTACTTGCTGTTACTGCTGTCTGCAGCATAATAGTAATTCATTGGAGTACGAATTTTACAGTGAGGCAAATTTATGCTGATTTTTTTTCCTATTTCTCCTTTCTAGCAGAAATTTGTATTAATCACTAAGGATTGTGGCTAAACATTCAAAAACAAAGATAGGACTCGACACCCTGAATGCACACACCACAGCTAGACCTGACTGCAAATTGCGTTTTTCTGCTGTGTTTTCTGTCGTGCTACCCATATAATCACAGTGCTTCAATGCTGCTTGCTGACTGCAGTGGAAGTCAAGATGACGGCTGCAAGAAAGAGGTTACACCACAACAGAGACAAACCTATCCAAACAGAGGCACATATGTTTTACAATGCACAGTTCACTGACCATATAGGAACCAGGAAGATGGCTGCTGGTTTGGGATGTTATTTGGCACCCCAGCGTCCTGAAAGGCCATACCATTCTTCAAGAGCAGCTTAACCTCTGAGGTAGAAGGGAGGCTATGACAGCTGGGGAAGGACAGACAGTGGTCAGCCAGACTCCAAATACTCCTGAAGGCTGTAGTTTTGCAGTAGGAATGAGATGATCAACCAAGAACAGGCACCCCTACTCCACCACCACTCCAGATATTTTTTGAGATGGTAGTTGCATCTGTCTCACCTTCAGTGGGTTGGCTCAGCTTGCTAAACCTGCTGACACCCCCACCCCCCACTTTATGTGATTGTTGGGTCAGTTTTTTACTGGTTTGAATCCTGAAACAATGCCATGGGTTTGCGGCAAGTACCAAACCAAGGAAATAGAGGGAACAAGGAGTATTTGTCAGACTGGTTTGTTTTACCAAGTTGGGTACTCCAGAAAAAATGAAGAGAAGATGCACACAGCCAGACTTCACAGCAATGGACAGAGAGGCTCTACTAGGAGTGCAGACGAGACTGTGTGGAGATCATTTCAACCCATAAAGTCCTTGAGAGCTGCTTAGTCAAGGAAATTGGGATAGAAGGAGCTATTTTACAGTGTCCAGAGAGCACAGGGAAGTTTGTTCGCAAGCCATTTAGTCTCACTCAAGCGCAAAAATAAATTTTTACCTACTGCTTAGTTGTTACAGTCGTGTCAGTAAAAGTCTTGGAGTGCTCAGCTTTAAGACCAGGATACAAGTACACCAAAGCCAGCTCAGGTATTGTTCACATTGGCCTGGGACAATTACAGCCAGTAAACACATGAGTTAAACCATGTACTTGCTAAAATACACGAAAAGAGAGCCAAAGAGAGCCAAGATTAATAAACTTGCGTGTACCTAGAGGGATCTAGAAATCTTTTCTACTTTAGTTCACCAGAGGAATGTAAAAGACCCTGGGATACAGATCGAGGAGGTGGAATGAAGGTTTGTGTGCAGGTTCTGTTACCGCTGCCCATGGACACATTATTTTCCTATCCTCTGAGATGTGTGGCAGTGGTAACCCGGACTTGACGGCACAGAGTTTTATTCAGGATGGCAATTCATGTATTGCTGCTCTCCAGTCCTGCTGCACATTCAACACACAAAATCCTCTGGTGAGTGCTACCCTGAACATGCCAAACATGGCAGGAAGGAACCACGTGGGAACTCTACACTGTTTACTGACTGGAAAACTAAATAATGCATGCCCTACTCTGCATGATGCATTTCTAAAGACAGTGGGGTCTTTAGACCCCAGATATATATATAAAAAATATCTGGCAAGATGACTAAGTAAATTCTTCGATAGCACTAGCCTAAATTTCTCATCTCCTGACATCATTATCACAGAGGATCATCTGACAAAAACACACTTTACTTTTGAGTGTCAAGCTCACAGGTTTGCAATGATGAAATCTAAACCACTATTTTCAAGCATTTGGCCTTATACAGTTGTATTTTTAATATACACTTAAATTATCTGCAATGACATGTTTTTTAGAGGAGCTGGTTCACAAATTAAGCCCCTGGTTTCCAGGGTCTGTCTTGTTCCTTTAAAGCTAATTTTGTATCACACTGTGATGGACGTGGGGCATATGCCTAAATGACTCCTAAGGCATTTTATTGGAAAAGGAGACAAGTTTGTTTTTTTTTTTTTTCAACTTTCATAATCTACATCTTACTTGGAAAGGAAGGATTTGGCCATGGAAATAATTTTTTCTACATTTCTTTGCAGTTTTTATGAACTCAACTAATCTTATTGTAATAAGAATACTGAAAGGGAAGACTTCTTTGGAATGACATCTCTCCTCACAATAAATGCTCCAGTATTATCCTTGTTCCTACAGAACATAACAGAAGGAAAAATCAGCCTGTTAGCTTGAAACTGTAAAGAATTTTGCACAGTCTGAATGTCAAGGCCTACCGCTCTTGTATTTATTGAAAAAAAATTAAAAATCCTAGATTCCCAATACTGATGTCAATACATACCTTGGTTGCTTCTATTTTCAGTATGGGAGAGCTAAAGAAACCATGCTTTTGAAACAAGACATTGTTCCAAATGTTATGTTGCTACAAGAGAATTCTTATAATTAACATCTTACATCTTTTTGGAAGTGTGATGGTTTTGTATGCATATTTTTTTTCAGAAAAACAGCAAAGTCATACAAACCAGGACAAGAAAGTAGATGATGACTGATTATTTTAAAGGCTCTGGATAGTGACTCAATGTGCTGGCCAGGAAAGCTGAACCAGTCACAGGGAATGGGCAGAACCACGTTCCAGTATGCCAGTTCTCTGCTTTTTTTGCCTTTTTTTTGTCTTTTTTTTTTCTTTAGAGTATATAATGCATCTCTATAACCATCCATCAGCCCAAATGCCCTCTCTTCTGGCTTTCTTTTCAAGGCTTGCTAAGTCAGCAATTTCAGAAGCAATGTCTCCTGCAAATCATTCTGCACCTATCTGGACTGCATGCAGCCAGAGCTAATGGGTCCTTGAAGTGTGTGGAGAGGAGCAGGCAAGAAGGTCCTTTCATTCCCATTTGCTCAACACCAGTGCAATGCCAGTGACCCCCTGAAGGGTGAGGGGACAATCATCCTCTGAGTGACCTGCATGGGGGGCAGAAGGAAGTGGCATTCCCTCTGCAGCACAAACAAGTGGCATTCCCTCTGCAGCACAAACATCATGCTCACACCATGATAAATTAAACGATTAATTAAATTAAAATGGATGAAGGTGGCAGATCAGTGATCAGCAAAAGCAGAAACTCACGGTGCTTGTCAGGTAATTTAAACACATCATGTTCAGTGTTATATCTAATGTGTCTCTTTTCTGAAAGTACAGGCCCTGAAGGAACAATTCTTTGCCAAGGAGAACAGCACTGGCTCCATTTTGTCCGAAGCATCTCTTTCCAGCACGGTGACACCATGTTTTTTTCCCTGCAGAATATGAAAGCACATGAGAGGACAATTAATAGTGAAAACCCAGGCAGGCTGCTGTAATCAAGTCTGCACAGCAGGCTCCCCCATTGCTTTTGGACTGGCACTAGCCTGTCAAAAGCCTGGAAATGAAGCTTTCTTGAGCCTTTATTAAGATTCATAGGAAAAGCAGGCCCCAAACCCAAAGACAGCATCAGCATGAAGTATCTGGGCCTCCTCTCTCCCATAAGAACTGCCAGCACATCTGTCTCAGACTCTAGAGGGGAATGAAGAAACTGGGCGGGGGCATAAAGTGAATCTGTCAGCATTTACTTGCATGACAATCTGCCATGTAGAGTACGTGCCACGCACAATGTTATGCTCTCCAGGGACCAGTCCCCTGCTACACCCTGGCTGCAGGCAAGGACACTCACATTTCTCACATCTATGCCAGAGAAGGACTGCAAAAATACACACGGGCCTCACAAAGGGCTGTGGTGTCCACACAGGATGGAGCTGGCTTCTTTTTTTCCCCTTTATGCTTTTTTTGTAGGACTCATGTCTGCCTTAAATCCCATCTCTTTAGAGGCACTGCTGAAAATCCCAAGCCTCTGAAGTCCAGATATTTTAAACTTTGCTCCCTAGCTACTGTTTATTTGACAATTTGATTAATTATCAGAGGCGAGTGTGTATGCACATGCATTTCTATACTTGTATAAGACTTAATGATACACATTCACTAACTCATTCCAAGTATACATACAAACACATATTGCTTTCTGATAAACTGAACCCCAAAATAATCTCTCTGATTGTCTTTTTTCCTGTAATTTTACATTGATTTTTAGAGTGGGGCAAACAGTATACAAATCAATGTATTCATTTATCATTTCACACAAAAATGCTTTTCACCACCTGAAGGTACAAACAGTATATTTGTGGAAAATGAAAAATATAAAAGTCATTATTATGTAGAGCCCAAATAGATGCATAAGCTCTAGGAAGTACAAAAGAAGCCCCTTCCTGTGCTTTCTTTCTGAAGCACTTAGAGCAATCCCAGCTCCCCATGGTCACCTCCAGACAACACTCAGAGTTGAGTGGAAGAGGCAAGTGCAGACTGTTTGTTGAGTGAGCGGGAGAACAAGCAGAGCTCCTGGATAAAAACGGATCTGTTATTCCTCACATTTCCGCACTTGTGCCTCTCAAATCTGGATTTTCAGTTTTAAAAAAGTGCTTCATTTGCAGCAGACTTGGCAGATAATATGGATGTGTGGTAAAAATACTTGTTTTTTGGATGATAAGGGACAGAAAAACATGAAATTCTGCTTGTGAAGGTAAGAAACACAGTTATTTACTGAGCACATGAAGTTCCCAGAAGTGCCTGCTGTGAGTCTTAGCTAGGTTAGCTGGTTAGACACACTAACTCCTTGGCCATGCAATTAACAATTTCTGCTCAGCACAAAGAGGGCCAGTGCTGTGTCAGCATCAGGCTACGGATTGAGTGTCACACCAGCCTCAGTGGATGAGTTCAGCACTGGCACACCCGGCCAGGTGCTCTCTGGTGTTCTCTGTGCTTGCCTGGGTGCTCTCAGGGGCTGCTAGAGAACAGCCCCAAGGCATAACCTATAAGCCACCATGGTGTGACACCATGGGCACTCCTCAGCACGGCCACCAACACACGCTCAAGGAGGTAGTGAGCAAAGCAAGAGTGACCCTCCAGCGTTGTTGCAGAGTGTGGTGATGCTGAGTAGTAGGTTTCATCTTCTTTGATATCTGAATCTTGGATTTGTGGTCTATGGGTCATTATAATATCACCCAGTGAGTCACCTCATCAGTAGATAAACTATACTTCAAATAAAATTTCCATTTTATTAGAAAACAGTGTTTTGAGAAAGTTAGGCTACAGGGTGTTTTTTCTCAAATTGAAAGAAGTGTTCCATAACCCTTCATCGTTATGAAGTAAATGCTTCATTTTCATCATGTTAAGATCAGATCACTTCTAGCTGCTTTGATTACTAATGCAGAAGTCTAAATGCTAAAGCAAGATTTAAATGTGTTGCCTTTGACATTATCAAGATGAAATAATTCAATAATTGCATGAAAAATACACTATTGAATATGATGTGGTATTCAGAAACATTTTTCTCTGAATCAGCAGTGTCTCACAGAAAACACACGCTTTGTAGCTTGGTGTGAGCAGACTCTTACGTCTGCTCTTAAACAGACACTAAACCAAGTCTAAATCATTTATTGTATCACCATATTTTTCCTATTTGCCTTCTTGCTGACATTTTTGATCTACTCAGAATTGCAACTTATCCATTGTTACCAAAGAAGCACGAAGATGACTTTTTCAAAGAGAAATATTGATTGTTTTCAATTTATTGCTAAATAGTCGATATTTCATTGATGAAAAAAAAATGGTAATGCATTCAGTAAAACTCTTGACTCAAAATGTATGCTTGCCGTATTTTTCTTAGTTTAGAGAAGAAAAATAATTATTCCATTTTAATTTTCTTGATATATGAAAAGACATCTTTCAGCTGATTTTTTTTGCAGCGTGGTGAGAATGGCCCAGCTGTACCATAAGCTGAACACTTAGCCTTGCATTCAGAAATCACCAGCTTGCATTCAAAAGTCAGTTAGTCTTGTATTCAGGCAGCAAAGATCATATGAATGATAAATGATTTTTAATGCAAGATGCTTTTTTCCCAGATCTTTTCTGGAGGTCAAAGGTCTCATAATTTTATGCTTTTCCAAAATTATATTTTTCTTTAGAAAGCAGGAAATTATTGAAATCCAGTAAAAAATACGTATTTTAATAAGCAGAATATAGAAGGTATGACCTCTGTCATTTGCAAAGTGTATCAACAGCTTCCATTGTCCCAGTGGTATATTTTAAGGAGATTTTAATATAAATCGAGTATTGAATGTGAAGATCTTTCCATTCTCACATTTTAATGAACTTCTTTCAATGCCGTGAAACACAGTCAGGATCCTAAATCTGACTTATTGCTGCACTACATTTTACAAGGCACATCATTTATGCACTGCAGTGGGGTTTTTCCTTTGTTAGAAAAAACAGTTTGCATATCTTTGCCTGGATAGAGTAACTTTAATCAAACCATGTATACATATTTTAATTACAGATAAAACCTTCTGATGCCTAAAAGTAATCTTAAAAAAATGAAATAGTAATCCTTGAAAATGGACATATTGTACAATTATAATTTAAAAAATAAAGACAGATGGTTTGAATAAGTGGCAAACTCATATTTTCATTGACTAGAAGCCTACACGTATTTGAGAAAATACTTTGAAATTAATTATTTGCCAAAAAAAGATGTCAGTGTTCTGGAGCTCCGCCACACTGTAGCATCTTGCTTGGTTGGATGAATGTGTGAGAGGAAGGCAGATACGGACTCCATAATGATCTGTCATAATTCAGAGCAGTGGGGCAGACTCAAAATTAAAGCCAGCTCCAAATACCCTGGAGGAGCCAGTTTCACACTGCAATATGTCAGTAGTTTGGGAGTATCACTTTCTTCATTTCCAGTCTCACATTCGGCCTTACTCCTCCTCAATCTAGTTATTTTCTTGGGAAATGTTTATTTTTCATTAACCCTCTGTGGAAACCCATTTATTTACTACATTTTGCCCTGGTATAATGAACCTGCGTGAGAAAACTGAGTTTGTGGAGATCCCACACACCTTGCAAGAGCTGAGAGAAACTGAATCAGGACCTTGCGCTGCTCCTGGTGCATCGGGTAATCTCGGGCCATATCTGTGTCCCTGCATTCTTCTTCAGGGACTGTCCTGGGTTGCAGTATATTCTATTACCATCTTCATGAGCTGTGAAACCAGGTGGGGCAGTGTTTCTTTGCCTCCTCCCTCCGGGCTCAGTTCTGTTAATGGGAGCATTTGTGCCTTGCCAAAGGACTCATAGATAACAGACTCCAAACCATCTCCTGTTAATGGCCCCATCAGTGCCTCACCACCCCATTGTGAGATGCTCTGCCTGGGAGGGGGCACTGAACATTTCCCACCTAGATATAATCAGAGGTTTTTCAGGCACAAGGTAGCTTTTCTCCGCTGGACTTCCAGAGGACGAGAGGCTGCATCACTGGACCTTCAGAGGACCAGGCCCTTTTCCACAGGACCACTGTTTCACCAGAACTATCACACCNTATATATTAGTAAAGAACTGCTATTCCTATTTCTCATATCCTTGCCTGAAAGCTCCTTAATTTCAAAGTTATAATAATCCGGAGGGAAGGGGGTTGCATTTCCCACTTCAAAGAGGGTTTCTGCCTCACTTAAACAGACGCCTGTCTTTCAAACCAAGACAGGGACGTAATCACCTGCCTCTGCACTGATGGGATTTAAGCACCCGTACTATGCTGGACTGAAGCTTTTAAAAGGAGATGTACTGTTGAGGCTGAGAGCTACTCTGAAGACTTCACAGATCTTAAGTTGGACATGGTTAACTTCTATTAGTGAGAAAAGCCCATGAAAAGTAAAACAGTTAGCTTCTAGCCTTGAAAATGTAGTAATAACAGAGGCAAAAAATCTAAACTATAGAAAGAGAAAAACAGCCACATATCCACACCTGTTATTTTTCTGAATGCTTGAACACTGACGCTATGGGTAACCAATAGCGTATGTTGTGGTTAGTACAGCCAATGAGTTTACTGCAGTAATTTTCTGGCTAATGAATATGTAACAAGAACTATAACATTCTGAAAGTCTATAAAAGATGCTGTCTCTCAAATAAATGCTTTTTGTCCCTTCACTGAGGCACTGTCCTTTACATTTTGTGGCCGCCCTGACAGCAACAATGTACCATGTATGATGCAAAAAGAAAACTAGCTCTATAGTTTAACTTGGTCTACTTGAAGTTTACTTGTCTGGATTCTGCAGAAGGCAGTGGGATATGACCTTACTTTGGATATGCCGACTAGTGCATTACCAACCAGTAATGCAAACCCCACTGCTGTCAACCTATAAGTGTGCATAAATGCCTACAACATGAACAAAAACATGTGAAAGTATCAAAGACCTTCTCATGGTGCTTGCAGAGTACTCAATACTGCATATCATAAACAGTTTCCTGTAAATTGCTTTAAATTATAATTAAAAATATATGTAAAATAGATGAATAGATGAAAATAACTGTTTTATATTCAAAAATGTCTGACATTTTGATGCTTTAGCAATATTGATTCTGTATAAATAATTGATTCTCTTACAATAATTCTATGAAAGCTGGAGGTCACACTGATTTCAAATCCACACGTGCTTCTCTTATTCACCCACTGAGAGCATGATGTAGTTTGGTAGTGAGGCATTCACATATTCTCCTATGGAGAGGGAAAAATTGGAAGTTTGTGAAAGGAGGGTTGGTAGGTCTGGGGCATGACTCTGGCTAGAAAATAAAAAATAATATTAAAAATTCTGGGACTGTACAGTTATAATATGCACACAGCCCGTTCCTCGAGCTGCACTTTAAACACCCTCATGTACATACAGGGTTAATTGATTACTCCAACACAAATGCAGTATATATCTCAAAACAATAATCTTCTTGTAATGAGCAGCTGTTTCTGATGACAATAAAGATTCTGAAATTGCACATGCATAACTTATGAGGTGAATGAAAAAATACATATAGAAGAGAGCAGTTTGTAGTAGCTGCTGCCAAACATGGTACAAAGCAAGATAGCCCAGGATTTGTTTCTGAATGACCACCAGCCTTTTCCAAAATGTCAAGTGCAGATTGGAAAAATGTCTAATTTAATGTCCTTCAATTACATGCATGCAAATCATTGCCTTCTCTTGTTTTGTTTTATTTATTTATTTATTCATTCATTTATTTATGTATTATTTGCTTCAGTGTGACATTCTTCCTCGTAAGCAAGGAAAGCCATGTGTTAACTCTGACCTTAGGCTTTAAGAGAGTTGGAGCTTTTTCACTGACCCTCCCCCCTTGACTCTGGGGCTAATATGTCTCATTATCTCAGTCCATAAAACTGATTATTAAGTACCCTTAGACGAAGCAAACAGGCTTCCACTTGTCCTTTTAAATTATCTCAATATCTTTAATTGTTTAAAACTGACAATGAGGTAATTCAATTACGGTATTCTCTATGCAGTCTGTGCTTAGTGTCACATCGAGGCTGTTATCCAGAGCAGAGGGGGTTAAATTATCAGTACGCTGTTGCTGCTGTGATCCTAATGTAAATGAACATTTGGTGGTTTATTTTTTTTCCTTAGCTGCTGGTTACTACGTTATTAGCATATTTGATGTATTCCTCAGCTCAGTTAATAAGCAGTTCTGAAGGCAAAAGATTGATGTTTTAGAAAGCCGTTTATAGACCATTCTGCCTTGCAACAATATCTGGAACACGTCTATGTGCTATTATGACTAACTGACTTTGGGTTTAGGCCATATGCACCAGTGATACAAAGCCTAATCTGTGCTCCTGTCTGTCACTTAGGTGTTTTCTACTAGATTATGAGCGTCCTATGAATTCCAAACATTTCTTCTTCCTTCACTATTTCCTACTGAAACTAAACTCTGCCTTGATATTAAAGTGTGTTAAAGAACTTTGCATACTTCTGTTGCATTAAAATTATCTGAATGCCATTCCTTGTATAAAATACAGTCAAAGCCATGAAGTGTATTTGAGTAAGTCTTGTAAAAAAAAACCCTAATAACATATTAAGGAAAAATATATGGAAATACAGGAAATACAAACAGGTCTACTCCTATTACACCTAGTCCATGCAACAACATGGAGAACAAGATCAGCATAAAATGTTCTGATGCAAGAGCAATTCAGCCAATCTTAGTGGAAGTACAGGGAATAGACTCTGCAACTGACTGCTCAGATGGAAAAACTGTCTTTTCATAGCTGGGCACAGGAAAGCTCTGGAGGGGTGTTCAAGGGTTTGTTAGGGGAGGTGGCAGCCGGTACCTGGGGCAGATGCTATCAGAGGAAGAGCTCTTCTGGTCCAAGAGCCAATCTTGCCAGCAGGCTGTGGAATTTGTATTCTCTCCATCTTTTTCACTAACTCTCCTTCTCTCCCTTATGTAATGTAGAAACTAACCTGTGGAACTCAAATTTTCAATTCAGAAAAATAAATTCATTTTAGCTCAACAACTGCCACTATTCTGTCTATTATACTATTGATTTTAGTGCTGTTGAAATGCTTTGGGATCCTGAATTGCTTCCAAATTTATATTTGAAATCTGTCCCTTTGTTTGAGTAGTGTCACAGCTAATGTGATCAATACAGTTAGCACTGAAGCCTGCTAAACAGTGGCAGTGGCTTTTGGTAAGGACTTGCAAGGTTTCAAATTCCATTCTGGGAAATAGGACTCTTCAGCCAGTTTTGTAAAAATAGACTTTTGTTGCGATAATTTGTCTTCAGGTTTTTCAAAATCATTCCACTCTCTCCTCTGCCTTTCACCCTCACGTGTCTTTGCTGTTTCAGTAGTAATATGAAAAATACTGATTCTCACAGGAACCTTCAAGGAGAAAAAACTTATCAAAACTGTTACATCTGTGCAAAATATTTTATCTTTGGTACCGCAGCGTATTTGACAAAAAGACTTTTTCTCTAAGTACTTTCAACCAGACCTTGCTAACAAGCTTTCCACAGATAAGCAATGTATATCCCGGTTTTTTTCTCATCAAACTGGGACACTACATGTATCTTGCCAAGCCTCTTGGCAGCTAATATTTTTGTTAAATTGGCTAGTACATCTGTCAGCCCTGGGACAAAGCTAGGTTTCCTACCCTGAACCTTTCAAGCAGAACCTTTTGTAAAAGACAAAATGCTGTATCTACCTTAAAACATAAAGGATCCTCAGGGCATTGGAAGCTAATGTGCAGCTTTAATGCAAACATCCCTTGTGAGGTCTCTCGGTCCTTGTATGCTCTGAACAGCAGGAGGAAGAATACATGAATATAAATGAGCTGCACAGCAGTATTCAGAAAATGGAGCTATAAGAGTTAATGAGATGGTGTCCTGCTGCTGGACACTTGCATGTTAAAAATTCTGATGGTTTTATCCAGCAGCCAGTTTGAAAAATCTGCGCAAAGCCAGTGATTGTGAAGAACCCCTGACTACAGAATGGTGCCTCTTTCCGTGTGGCCTTGCTACAGGCAAAGAGCCTTTGATATATCTAAATCTAACAAGGGAGAAAACAGAAGGATTACTAGAAATCATTGACCACGGAGGAGTCAAGTAATTATTAATAGCATTGTACACTGAACTGCACATGGCTGGTGCATATTGGCAGCTTTGTGTGTTTAGCTGCACACAGCAACTGGCAGAGGACGCTGTCACTAAACCCCACTGCAGGACTGCAAGCTGTGTGTCTTTAAGACTCACTCTGTAGCAGCAGAACTGAAGGAAAGGTTCCCATTTATGTTGGCCACAGAGGTGTTGCCCTGCTCCAGAGACAATGCAATGCATCTCTTCTTTCTTGCAACCAACGGTACTTTTCCAAAAACAGACACCACTCTGAAAATGCCCCCTTTGAGCTGTTGCTTGTATGTCTATCACAGACAAGTCTGACCTGCCTATTCTGTGCTATTCTGTTAATTTAGAGAATTAACAGGATGCATTGCAAGGCAATAATACATCTGCTGTGCAATGCGACAACTGTACACGGCAGAGAGTCTCCTCCCTCTCTGCTTGGGTGAGGTGCAGGGCTGCTTGGCACAGGTGCTTGTGTGATGGATGCTCTGCGCAGAGTCATGCACATCCCTATTCTTTCTAGGGTCTCCTAAACCCAAGAGACCACCTTGCTCATGTGGGCCTCCTGTTCAGAAACACCTGACTGCTGAGAGTCATGTATCTGAATGCCCCACAGAGGCTGAACCCAAAGAGCTTAAGAAGAGCCTGTGGTCATGCAGGATGTCCATACGTGTTGCACAAGGTGTGATGGGGAGAGAGCTGCCTGAAGCAATTTCACATCTTTGTTTACCTTCAGGAACAATCTGGTCCAATAAACATTATTTTAAAAGCTTGGGGCCTGTAAGCAGCAGCAGAGTGAAGATTAGCTAAGCATGGGGCTTGTTTATACATGTTTAGTGATTATCACCCAGCTGGTACATTTTTCACTCCTGGTATTTGAGAATTAATAAACTTGCTGAGTGACAATTTCAACCTCATCTCTAATGAAATTAGCTTCCCTGGCAGGAATTGATGAGCACAGTTTTGACAGGAGCTACCAGGTGTCACTCTGACATGTTTCTTCCAAGTTCTTTTCCTAAGGACTTGTTGACATGCAGGAATAGCTTAAAATAGTTACTGAAATAAAATAATAATAAAAATGAAGACAGAAGGAATACTTTTATTTTCTTTATGTCTATGCAGATATTGAAGGTCATATGCAGGCCAGAGTTTTCCAACCATCTCTCCTGAGGGCACCTAAGCTCAGTATTCTGTAACTCTTCAAGCACAGGTCCGGTTCCTACCTGAATACCAGGGTCTATGACGGAACCTGAAATACCAACTTGTCACATATTCTTAGATCTTCTCTGTACATTGCAGACCTCAGCAGCTGGAACTTTGCAATTCTATGTTCCTGCTTCTCTGTCTTTTGCTTCTTGTTTCTGTTGCCAGAGACAGCTTGATTCTTTAAGGGGACTTGAAGCTCCAGAACAGAGGTGGGTGGCTTCAGTGCAAGTGCCAAGATATAGTGCATTTCCTAGTGAAGAATAACAGTGTAAATCACTATTGAATAATTGTTGCATTTTAAATTTATATCTTACAGAATCACAGAATAAACTGAGTTGGAAGGGATCCAGAATGATCATCAAATCCAACTCCTAGTCTTGCACAGGACAGCCCCAAGAGCCACACCATGTGCATGAGAGCATTGTCCAAACGCTTCCTGAACTCTGTCAGGCTGGTGCTGTGACCACTTCCCTGGGGAGCCTGCTACAGTGCCCAGCCACCCTCTGGGCAAAGAAACTTTTTCTGATACCTGACCTAAACTTTCCCCGACACAACTTCAGGCCATTCCCTCAGGTCCTGGCACTGGTCACCAGAGAGGAGATTAGTGCCTGCCCCTCCTCTTCCCCTCATGAGGAAGTTGTAACTGCAGTGAGGTCTCTCCTGGGTCTCCTCGAGGCTCAACAGACCAAGTGACCTCAGCCACTCCTCATACGGCTTCCCCTCAAGGCCCTTCAACATCTTTGTAGCCCTCCTTTGGATGCCATCTAACAGCTTTATATATATATCATAACGGTTTCTCCATGAAGATAAACCCTAATAGTGTAAGCATCATTCACTCTTGGAAAAAAGATATACTGCAATTAGGTTTGTGATCTGCTTATTTTTCATAAACAAGATCTTTAATCTTTCTAAACAGATGAAATTCATAGGACAGGTTATTATCAGGTTTGCTTCCTGAAAACCTGATAATAACATTTTGACTGAAATGCCTGAAAGAGATAATTGCCTGAAATGCTGCTTGTGACTATTTCTGTTCATAAACCAATTTCTCTCCCTAACAAATCATCTGTCTCATTGCACTTGTGAATTATGTACTATTTGGGAACTTTTACCTTGTTTGCTGGAGAGATTTGGGTGATGAAGAGTAAAACTTTGTTAATGGACAACAGAAATTACTAAATTTGTCAATGGTTCTGTCTGGATGAAAAAAAAACTTCCTATTTTTAATCTGAATTTGAAAAAAAAAAGTTTAAAGTAAAATGTCTTGGACTTTGAGACACTGAACAGCTTGTTGCGTAGCAATTTCTTCTGGGAAGAAAAATTTTTGAGAGAAAAGGGGTGACCATTGTTTTAAAAGAAGTGTGCACTTCTAAGCAAAGAGCCATCCACACTCCCACAACACCCAGACGCTCAGAGCCAGGAACAGCAGGAAAGGTTGCTCATCCACCGATACTGACTGAATCCAACTGGTGCAGGATGAATAGGGTCAAACTTTGGAGGCTGAAGTCAGAGTCTGGCTTGTCAAGACTAAACTCTGCACAGTAAATACAGTTTACTGGAGAGGAGAGGAGATGAGAGGAGAGGACAGGACAGGACAGGACAGGACAGGAGAGGAGATTTTCCCTAAGATAGGATTCTGACATACTCTGAATCCTCTGAAATCCAGTGGACTTCATGTGTTTTCATGTAGATCCTGCATGTGATCTAAACACTTCAGGTTCCCCTTGTAATCCATAGAGACTCAAGTTAGGAAATGATTCACCTGACTTCAGATAGCTTATGTGGGATAAGGTGACTTACTCCCTAAGAATGCCTCTTTCCTTCTACTTATTGAAAAGGGGTGGAAAATTATGGAAAAAATGTTTACATTTGGTCAAATGAACTGCACCTATGCTTCTGAAAACAATCATATATCCAGGCTCCAAATCACTGATTACTCTTGAGTAAAAGGAAGAAAAGATGATAAACCAAATCTGATTCATTTCAGATTGGTGGCAAGCCTTTATTTAACCAAACCAAAACCTTACACATTTGAGACCACCGAAAGATGGTGTTGGAAATCCCAAAGTTTCATTATATTGAAAAAACCCCAAACCTACCCCAACTTATACAGGTAATGTTTAGCAATAAGATGTGGACAGCCTGGAGAGAGTCCAGAGAAGGGCCACAGAAATGATCAAAGGGCTGGGAAGGCTGCCCTATGAGAAAAGGTTGAGAGAAATGGTTTTGTTCAGCCTTGGGAAAAAAGGCTTAAGGGAGATCTTATCACCATGTTCCATTATTTAAAGGGCTGTTACAAAGAAAAACATGGAGACTCCCTTTTTCCAAGGAGTCACAGGAAAAAAGAAGGTGTAATGTGTACAAGTTGCTCCTGGGGATATTCTGATTGGATACAAGAGGAAAATTTTTTTACAATGAGAAAAATCAGCCACTGGAATAATCTCTCTAGACAACTGGTGGATTCTTCAACTTTGGGCATTTTTTAAAAATCAGAGAAACAGGATGCTGGAAAATCTTGTCCAGACTGTGCTTTTTCCAGGAAAGGACCCTTGTGGTCCTTCCAACCTGGTACTTCATGATTATGTGATTCTATGATTCTATGATTCTATGATTCTATGATTCTATGATTCTATGTAATGTAATTTTCATTCAAAACAGCTTCAATGGAGATTTCAAAGAACAGAGCTATTCAGATGAGAGCAAAAATAAGCACATATTTCATCCCTTTGAACCTACACTATTCTAGTGAAATCCAACTAACGTGACTTAACATTTGAGATTCAGCATTCAAAGCTTCTCACTCAGATTTTAACATAGAAAAGCAACCAGAAAATGCAAGGATAGAAAGAGGTCAATGAGAAGCAGTTCTAAATGGCATGGCCCCTTTTTTCTCAGTATGGTCCCTGTCAGCATGCAGTTAAGGAGGCAGAAATCGAACTAAAGTAAAATAAAATGTAGAATTTTTTAAACCATAAAACAAGACACGAAAGCTTCAGACAAGTGAAGGGAAAAAATTAATCCTTAAAACTCTTATGACATAAAAATAATGGAGCAATTTTGGTGGATAAAAGGAGGTTTAAATTCCCTAACAAAGAAGTGCAGGACAAGGACAGAGGAAAGGCTTTTATGTCCAGCTATCCTGGTTTTGGCAGGGTTAGAGTTAATTATTTTCCTAGTAGCTGGAACAGTGCTGTGTTTGGGATTTAGGGTGAGAATAATGTTGATAACACACCTATGTTTCAGTTGTTGCTGAGCAGGGCTTGCACAAAGTCAAGGACTTTTCAGCTTCTCAAGTGGCCTTGGCAGCAAGAAGTCTGGGGGTGATAGAAGATGGGAGAGGAAATAGCTGGGACAGCTGACCCTGAGTGGCCAAAGGGATATCCCAGACCATATGTCTTCATGCTGAACAACAAAACTGGGGGAGCTGGCTGGAGGTGGCAGCCACAGCTCAGGGACTAGCTGGGCATTGGTCAGTAGGCGGTGAGTAACTGCATTGTATGTCATTGGTTTTGTGTGTCTTTTATCATTACTCTCATTTTCCCTTCCTTTTCTGTCCTCTAAACTGTCTTTGTCTCAGCCCATGATCTTTGCCTTATTTCTTATTCTCTCCCCCACCCCACTGCAGGGAAAGGAGAGAGCAGGTGTAGGGTCTGAGCTACTGCTGGGTTAAACCATGGCCCAAGCCAGAAAAGCAGTTAAAAATTAGGGCATTCCAAATTGTTTCAAGCAAGAACTGTAATGATGACATCAATAAAAGAAAAAAGCCACACTTAAAATCAGAAATTTCCAAGGATGGAAGCCTGTTAAAAGAACAGTATTCAAAGATGAGAGATGCTGAACACAGTATTTGGAACTGGATTAGATCATGAGCTTTTAAAATATTATCTAAATATATCTTTTGTGAATACCAACATCACAATATAGGAGCTTGAATTCACACAATTTTTTTGTTACTCACTGATATTCAGAACTCTGCATAGGAAACCTCCTACCTTATGAATCTCAGACATTTCAGATACGAAAACTAGCCCAAAATTTCTAACTTGAATTATACTATCTGCAGTTCGCTCTTCAGTCGCCTGGTAGGGGACTATATCAATTTTTCCTTTATGTTTGATAAACATCTTTATGAAACACATATAGTAGCAAGGGAAAAAACAAGTTGTGGTTTGAAGATCTTTCATCTAAACTATTCAAGAAGCAATGCTAGGAGATGAGGACACCTGAGTTCACAGGTTAGGCTCTTTCCAACTTTTGGAAGAGAAAGGAGTATCTTTGCAGCTGGCATTGGCTTGGTTTTGACTAGCATTAGCATGATTTGAAGCAGCAGTTTACAACAGGCTGGATGTGGAAGGTTCGCACCCATTAAAGTTCCCTTTACCAGATCTAGAATCTCAGCCACTGCCAGAATCACATAGACAGAGAGGAGTGAGCGGTGTGAGAATATGCAAAGGGTCCTGCTGAGGCACATTGACTTGGATACCAAAAAGGACAAGAGGCTAGAAGGAGTCCTCAGGCCTCAGTTCCCTCTCTGGAGTTTCTAGAGGTTGTGCTGGGCTCATGCTGCCCTTTTCTCTCTGCTGGGTACCAGCTTTACACCAGCAATGATGCATTAACCTTTGATCAGTAGGATTTAAATGAAACACTGGAATAAATAAATGTGATATTAGAAGATGATAAAGAACCTTGTTACCATGGGCCTATCTTTCTTATCTAAGGTGGGGTTTTTTCAGCTTCTTTCCTGTCTGACAAAACCCACCTTAGCCAGGTGGTCTTTGTTACCCAAGCCCACTGAAGACAAGACTAAAGTCTTTTAATATGCAGGGCAATTACAGAAAAGCAGCACTTAGGTAAAGAAGGTTTACTCAACTTTTATCATTCTAGATAAAGCTTAAAAGGGTAAAATAAGGAGAAACAAGGTGTTGCAGCATCCTTAACACCTTTGATTATTTTGATTAAAAAATTATTTATGTGAAAAAATTATTTAGATGGAAACAAAGTTTTCACAATACAATTTTTTAAATAAAACTGGTAAGGAGTCAATGTCTTCTGCCTTCGTACATTAGAGTTTAGTAGCAAGAATGTTTGAACAGAGTAGATGTAATTAGTGCTTTGAGTTAGAGAACTTGATTCTTTCTCATAATAAGACAGATAGTGTTAAAATAATATGCATACTATTTTTTTATGTAACTCAAGACCCTTTATTATATTTAAGATATTTCAAGGAAAATTAATTCAGACTATTTACTAGTTATTGTTTTTTATCAAAAACATTATTTGACAAAAAATGTGCACACAAAAACCTTTGCATGATAACCTTATATAACACTCTTATATGTGTTTTTCAAAGTACGTAGCTGAGAAGCAATCCTTGCTTATTCCAAGAGATGAAACATTACTTGTTAGAGTAATGGCCTAAATTCATGATGCAATTAACTTACAAGGAATAGGGAGATTTAAGGAAGTGAAAGTATAAAACACGTGCCCCTTTGCCTTCAGCCCTATTGATCGCTGCTGTCACCCATTCTGTAGTTACTTTCATTAGAAGACAGCACCATGTCCAAAATACCCTTTGAGTTAAAGGAAATATAAGCAGAGAATCAGAGATGTGCTAGACTTGCAAAAAAACCCCAACCCTTCTCTTAGCAGTAGAATTCCCATTCCAGTGTAGCAGATTACATGGGCAGCACATGGATGGTAGATGTGGAATATGTGCTTCTTCTTCATCTTCCATCATCCATGATGCAGCAGGACAAATTTCCAGTGATCCTAGGAACAAGGGTGTGGAAAAATGACATGAAATGAATTTTTTTACCACTAGACAATTTTCTCATTCTGGCTGATAATCCAGTCCAAAAGATGTACAAACCATGTGCTGTCCCTCTTTTCTAACGCAGTGATGACCAAGATGAAACACTTTCTGGTTCAACAGAGTGCAGCAGAAATCCTTGGTAAGCACCTAAGGGACATGAGGATCAGAAGAGGCTTGAACTACTAAAACAGGAACTAATTTTTCATTTTATTATTATTTTATTATTGTTACCTGAAAAGAGAGACTTATAAAGAGAGACTTATAAAACATTATATATACATAAATTCCTAGTAAATCACAGGAAACAGTCGCCCATGAAACTTTATACCCAGAATTCAGATTTGCTTGGATATGAACCCTGCTACCTGTGGGTGAAACACACTTCAGAGCAGTCATCAAATGGCACTGATAAGTAGTGGTAGGGCATAGAAATGAAAGCAAGAGGGCTGCCAGCCTGCCTGGAGATACTGGCATTAGGATCCGTCTTGCTTTGTCATATTCATTAGCAGTAGGAAGCAGGATGACTAAATGGACCTCGGTGGGATTCTCATATTTCAGAAGGATTGATAGAGTGGGGCCAGCTATGAGAAATGTATATAACCTGTGTGATGAAGGATTACTCTGACACTGCTGAGACATGAGCCCTGCTCCCTTCTCCAGCTGGGAGAGCCAGAGTCCTTCAGTAATTACTGGGAGATCAGTTCTCCCCATTCCTGCACCCTGGGGATTGACTACGGGGACTGAGTGTAAAGAGACAGAAAATGACTTTTTTTCAGAAAGCTAATTTACATCAGAACTCATTTTTAATTAATAAAAATAATAATTTCTACCAAAGAAAATAATAAAATAGACATTATTTAATTGTGTTCTTTATCTACGTAGAATTAACATACATTTTAAGACTACAAGTTTTTATTAAAGATTTTCAGGAAGGTTGTACAGATCTGGAGAGGTTTCCTAGGTAAGCCTAGCAGTGAGCATAAAACGCAGATAATTTAATAATTTAAGTGATGGTAGCTACATATAAGTATCTGGATGAATACGAAATTTAACTAATTTTAGGAAAGCTTATTTTAATTATGTATCTTTCACTGAATTAGTTTATACTTTTCGTTGTTGTTTTTCAGATGATGATTTGCTCCCTTAAAGACTATATAAGTCTTCAGACATATATAGTTTATGAATATGTTTTCACCATTTATATTCACTTTGCACACATGTAAATTGCTAGGTCTGGTAAAATCTATTGTAAAATGATAGCTTAGGTTTCATTTTCTTTACCTTAAAAGAGGAACCATTAATTTTACAGTAAAAGAAGCAAAATGACTGCTCACTAAATAACACCTACAAATATCTTGATGATTCTTAAACATTTACTAATGGGAATGCTGCATTGTTTTCTTCCTCTCCACAAATACAAAGTAACAATTTAATGTAAATATTTCAAGTACCTCAACACGAGATGAAAAATATGAGTGAGCGACTGACTGACTGACTGACTGACTGAAAAACAGCACCCATAATATAGAATTATTTTTATAGGGAAAAGCTGTCCTTTCTATTCAGAGGAAAAATGTTTACTGAGAGATTAAAATAATATTGCTCTCATAAAACTAAAAGCCCTCACTTTTGGCATCTCCCATAAATCCAAGTTTGAGACTGATGCCAAGAAAGGTATTGTTTGTCTTGATCGAATGGAAATGATCAAAGTACCACATTCAATTCTGAATCTTATAGAAATCTCATAAAACTACAATCTCAGCTAATGAAAGTGAGGCTGGCGATTTCACACTATCCAGCAACCCCAGTACAGCAAGGTAAATGCTCAGGTGCCAAATTTAAAACATTTCAAGGTTTTTCAGCTGGTAAACTCTAACAGAAATAAAGCCAGGGAGGCTGTGCCATATCGCTACAGAGAACTCAGGTGCAGGAGAGCTTCCAGGGTTATTGATGGTTGATGGCCAGGTGCTGCCTTTGCGGATGTAAGCTACAGACAGTTCTTCCCCATTCCCACCCCCCCCGGGAATGTCCCCACAAAGCCAGGGAGCACCGCAGTACCACCTCTTTGCACGCTGGTGCTGCGTCCAGGGAGAACACGCGCTGCTTTACACACCAGAGGGGAATTCCTGCTGGCTCAAATCTCCTCTGCAGCATCAGGGACTAGCTATGCAGAAACTGCCAGCCCAGGGCCTATATATCAAGCTATCCATTCTGACAGCCAGGTTAGGTTAATCATTAAAACTCTGCCTCTCTCCCTCTAAGGGTCTCCGGGGCTTTGTTTAATGCAGCAGACAGATGGCACTGAGGAAATTCAGGTGGTGCGTGATGAGATTTGGGGTTTTTTTAATGTGGTTGCTAGAATTTTTCAAATAGATTAAGTTCAATTGTAAATCACTCCTGTTCCCAGGGTTGGAGTCTTTATTAGCCCCCCAGTGCTTGCACCGAAGAATTGATCCTTCAGCAGCAGCAGCACTTGATGGGGGAAGGCACCGCTTTTTGTTCTGACAGCGCTGCACACCATCTGTTAATGCCCTGCTGCAAGGAGGTGATACGGTCAAGTGTAACCAGCTAATTACCCAGCAAAACCTAACCTAGTTCATTTCACCACCAAAATATAAATTCTTATTTCAGTTTTCCTCGTTTTTCTTTAATCAAGTACATAACCCACGTAATTATTGCTCACCACCAAGGCTGCTCAAGTCTTGAAGGACAGCCTGGCCTATCTGGATCTCTCCACCTAGATCTATGTCTTTTCCTTCCCTGATAGTCAGGTTACTCTGTTGGTCTACGGTTCTGACACTCTGCCAAACTAAACATAATTTTAAAACAGGAGAAAAGACAAGAAACAGTACATGAGCTCTCTCTTCTCCTATGCGGCTTATGAAGTATGGGTTCCCCCACTCGAGTCCAAAAAGGACAAGGTACGCAAATGCATCCCACAAGTAGAAACCTTCCCTGCAGCATCAAGCTCTTGTCATCGGTGGATTCCTGCTGCCACTCAGCAGCCTGTCACAGCATGGCTATTTACACTGACTGAGGAGAACACAGAACTTTGGTTTAGGATTTAGATACAATAGTAAATAAAGTCTATGGAGAAAACATGGCAGGAAAATTACTGCTCCCAAGGAGGAAGAAAAGAAATAACCCATCACAGAGAATAAAAAAATTAAGTGTGAACATGAGCAAGTTTTATTTACAGATCAAAGGTGCCTTGAAAATTCAAGAGGAAATGATGAACTGAAGGATTTAAGCTTTCTGGGAGCAAAATTCATTCCTTCCCAAGACACCAGCTGAAATGAGATTTCATTCTTCATGTGAAGGTCTTGTTTTCAGAAGGATTTTACCAATCAGTGATGTCACATTACTGAGTCGGTTTGAAATTTTCTATTCATTTTTTAAGAGAATTGTACAAACTCCTATGTCTTTGCAAATGATGTTTCTTTGTTTCAAAATAGAAAAATTCAATCCAAACCACATTATTTCACTATAAAATAAGCCTCTTTGGTGTATTGCATTTGAGTAGGTGCATTCATAAGAGAAAGCCAGTGGCTAAAATCCCAGTTTAGAATTAATATTCACTGTGGGCAAGCACTACCAGAAAGTCTGTTTTTGATGAATAGCCAAATGACAATAAAAATAATGTTTTCTGGAAAGAATATATTCTTCAAGGAAGTGTTAGAGCCAGGTACTAGCTTCTTCAATATTTGTTTTGAATTCCAGTATGTTTTCAGGTTTGGGGTTTTTTCCCTGCTGTAAAGACTGTATCCAGGTTACCAGCTTCTGCAGTGTATATTTTAACTCCAGGATACCAGTTTGTACAGAGTTGTTTTAACTGTAGGGAAAATTTAAGACCTGAAACTGGTTGTTTTAGATATTATACAGTTGGATTGTGTTTTTCATTACCTTTTGTGTTTTAATTTGTCCTTTTTTGTTCCTATTTTCTCCTGCAGGTATTCACAAAATATATCCCCACCTTCTGATTTTGATGGTATCCTGAGAAAAGCAAAACAAAACTTAAATTTGTACTATTGAGGCTTTCTTACACAGTCTAAAGAAAACTGATGTCTCCAGAAAGGTTATTGTGCTTTATATGTTAATTGTTTATTTGCTGCTTTTTAGAGAAAAACATACTTATCAATGCACTTGTTACTGATTGACGCTGTGAAATATTGAATTATTTCAGTAAAAGTATAATTTTTCTGCAAAGATACAATGAAGATATTGAGGCCTATGTAATTTAACATAAAAAGCAATCCAGTGTTATCTACCTTATTTAGCTAAGTTTTGTGAACTTGACCTGTACTGAGGTTTGAGATACAGATCCTTCACTAGGTCACCAAGAACCTGATGTGCAATGAGTGTTTCTTCCTCAGTTCCTGGTTAATTTTACTACTAATTTGTGCGTGTCTTCCTCATTTCTTTGTATCTGTTTCAATCTTGTTAAAAGGATGAGACTAATTGTTGGAGGAATTCAGGTGTCTCAAGAACAACCAAGTTTAACAAAGCTTAAGGAAGAAATGCAAACAAAAGCCTGATGGGAAACAAAGAAACAAACAAGGAGGGAATAATCTCTCTTCACAGAGTGGAGAGGACAAGAGGTATTAGGAATAATTTTCATCAAGGCTATTTTGGCTAGAAAATAGAAAAAAAAATACATTACTTTTAACTGTAAGATAGTGAATGCCGGATTGAATTGTTGCCAAGAAAACGATTTTAAAACAGGTTAAACAAACAGCCCCGAGGAACACACAAGTATTTCAGATGCTGCCATGGGCAGGAGAAAGGATTAGATGATCTTTCCAAGCTGTCCAAACAAACAAAAAAAAAAACCCACACAAAAAATAGGAGAATTAATTGTGTCTACAATCTACCAGGCATTCAGAACATTTCCTTGACTAAAATTACCTCATTTTGAAGCAGACTCCTCCTTTAGGGTAGGAACAACTAACATTTCATTTTCTAGCCTGATCGTAGGGCAGTGGCAGAAAGCAGTCAGGTGCCAGGAGACCTTGGGCTACCAGGCATTGCAAACAGTTTGCCAACAGGTTCAAGTTTATGCGCGATGAGATTATAAACTGTGCTCTTTATATACAGAGCACTGTATATCACTGGCAAACAACACACGGCAATTTTATTTCTGGAATAGTGTCTCTTACAGAAGTTTGAGAGACATTAAACAGCTACTGGTTGTTCTGTGCATTTTTCCCTGTCCCTCAGATGTCACTAAGCCTCCAGCTGCTCTTTCTTATTGGCAAGTCACATGTCTTATGTGCAGACAGAGGCCAGCTCTTATGCAAAGAGTAAATTGGCTTTTTGTCAGCCTTCTGTAGTATCATTTGAAGGAACTGTCTACAATTTCTGCAAAGCCTTTTGAAAAATGAAATTAACAAATAAGTTGCTGCATTACAGCTCTGACTTTAAATTTGTTTCTATTTTATTTTCTGCTTTTGCTGATAGAAGAACAATGAAATACGGGAAAATGCAGAGCAGTTGTCCAAAACATATCACAAATGCCATCAAAATGTGCTTTGCTGTCATTTTGAATTGTTCTTCACTGGCGTGACTAGAGGTCAATAGCCAGAGCCTCATCCACATGGGAATCCTGAGGTGCTTTATACTGTAAGAGATACCACTGAAAATGTTATTTCAAAGCATTTTTTGGGCCAAGACCTGACCAGCTTGTGCCCTGCTAAGTACAGCAAGGCCAGGAAGGCATTCTGGTTTGTTTGATGGGATGTGATTTAGTGAGAACTTTGAGACGGCTGTTCAAATTTTATCTATTTTGAGAGTTATCAAATTACAGAATAATTTTGACATCTTTGAGCTTCTCCTATCAAGTAGAGCTGTTTCTTTCTGTTGCTCCTGCCCCTAGCAGTACTTTCACGCTCATCTCCTCTCATATGTCTCTGTTCAGGACTTAATGTTTCCTCTTTCTTGTCTTGTACAGCCTAAATATATTTTTCCTTCTCAGTGTTCACTAAAGAGCAGTTTGTCCTTGCTAACTGAAATGGTCATAAAGGGCAGAGCAAAATGTGCCATCATTGCACCACAGAATCAACAAAAGCTTTGACAAGTCATAACATCGTTAAAAACAAATCCCTTATCTTCCTGCGTGAAATATAAGGGAGATCTAATTGATAAGGACAATAAATAAGTGATCATCATGAAGGTTTGAAGGATGTGCTTGATAGGTCTAAGTCTGTAAATTTTGTACTATTTGTGGGTTATTTACAATGTGAGTTTAAGACCAGCATGAGCAGTCTGGCTCATAGGTTTCCCTTCCAGACTGCCAGATTAGACTGGCCCCAGTCTGGACACAGAGTATGCATAGAATTCATAGAAAAATCTGAATTCAAGCCATTTGTCTGTGGTCCAAGGTGCACATACTTGGTCCACAAGGACTTGATCCATCCAAGCTGTCAAATCATGCTAAGTGGGTTTGAGATATCTCTCTGGGAGGACAGGTGAGGTCTTTGCTGAGCAATTCTTTGCATATAAACAATACGAACTGAGGACAAGCCTTAACAGCATGCAGAGAGATGCCCTTTCCTGACTGTTTAGATGTGCCTAATACCTTCTTGGGTGAATTTATGGGCAGTTTATGTTTGAAAAATATGAATAATGCATATGTAGACACATCAAGCTATTAATCTCTTTTCCAAGTTGATTAAGACATAAATTCTATAAGGTAGTCTTTCCCTCTTTAAAGGTCAGGTTACTTATAAACTTTTTTTTTAAGAGTTTCTCCCTTTTAACAGAAATTTGAATCATCGATAATAGCAAAGGTTTCAAGCTAGTAGAACCATTGATTTGAATGGAACTGTACTTATTAACAAAAAAGAGTAAAATACACATATTTTCAAAAATTTGCAGAAACTGTGCTTGTTGGTTTGTCATACTCTTCCAGACACGATAGCTGCAATGACTGAATTTGTGTTATCTTTATTATTGTGTTATTTGTGTCAGTGAGATAGTGTTTAGACTGAAAAAACTAACAGTGAAACTGCTAGCAAAAAATGAGTGGAAAATCTGGACACTGAAACGATCTCTGGTTTGAAGTTTAAAAAAGAAGATGAAGGACAAATAGAGCCATTACTTCTGTAGGTCAAGAAAATATATTGAAATCCATAGCCAGTCAAGAAGACATGATACCACAGCACTCAGAAGGAAAATATGACATTATTTATGGAAAGAGGTCATTGAGGCTAGTCACATAATGGCTACAGAAATTAATATTAATCACAAGATGAGTTAAAAGAATATTACCTATTATTAAATTGTAGAGAGCTATTATCACAGTATTTGAGTGCTATTAGTGACTTTGGTCCATAAATTAGGAAAGTTTTGATATCACCTTATAACAGATGAGGAAACTTGGGTAATTGAAGATGAGATGCCAAAAGAGTTGATCACTTTGTTGCCTGGACAAAAGCACTGAAGTAGGTGCTGTTCCCTGAAAGTCTGGACTTAGGAGGCATGCAAAGCAATTCAGCCTCTGGCCGGACTACCTCCAAAATCATGGTCCCACATGGCTCCACAGGAATTCATTTCCACCAACAGGGAGTATGCTCATGATCCCAGGACCTGCTTGCACCTGTATTCCCAAGAGCCAGGGCTTTCTCAAGAGGTCATGGGAGAGGCAGCAGCAGCGGTGAGCCTGCAGCTGAGCCGCGTGCCCTGGCTCTGTCACCAAGCACAAGTGTGGGTAGCGGTGGCCCCAGCCTCCGCATGGGCACACAGAGCTCTCTTTAAAGAGCAAGATGGGTCAGAACAGCCACTAAGAACTGCCTTCCTCTTTGTTAATATGGAAACTTCCACTTTGGCCACTTACTCTGTCTATGACACTTCAATTAATTTATCTGTCAATACAACCAGGACAATCTGCCTGTAAGCGGGAACACTGCAAAGACTCTCATCTTTTGTGACTGGCTGTGGCCATGCATTGTGCTCCTGTCATTTTCAGTGCCATTTACATTACTCTTTTCACTTTTCTTCAGCTGTTCAGGTTCCTCCTCACTCCATCACTCATTTTCTTGGACCTCTTGTATTCTTAATGCTCACAAGCATGTGCACTGCTGAACTCAGTGTGTGAATTAGAGGAAGGGATTCCTTTTAATGTAATACTTCTGTGTGATGCTTAGTAATACTTAATGTAATACTTAATGTAATACTTCTGTGTGATATTAGCAGGAAACTCGCTCTCTCCAGTCTGTTGGGCACTGGGGGTGCTGTGTGTAAAGTGGGATTGTTTTGTTGTAGTACTGGAGTAATAACATTTGAACACAGAACAGTAACAGGACAGTTTAGCTTTCTGAAAGTTTCCCATATTGTAGAAGGTTTCCCATATTGTAGAAGATTTCCCAAAGATTTTTGCTCTTCAAAAACCTCGAGATTTTTAGAAAATTAATTGGATGAGCTATCCTTTATAACTAGGTCTGCTGCTACTCAGTTTGTAACATTATTTCACTGTCTATTTATCTATCCATCCATCCGTCTATCTCTTTGTATAATAGTAGTCACAGAATATGGCGATGGTTGATAGACCATAAATCAATGTCAGCTCTCAACAACTTGTGAATACAAATGTGATTAAGTTTGATACTGTGCCCATTTTTCATTTATCAGATTTCAATATACAGTTCTTCAACTTCTGTTATTCTTTCACATTTAGTACCTTAACTTCTTGTGTATCAGCTTTGTAAAAGTCTGAAAGAAAGAAAAGGGAGGAGCAGAAAAAAAAATCAGAAAAAATAAAAGAGAAAAAGAGAAAAATCTCAGAGAGAATAGAACACTTCAAATCTTGTTAAAATGCTTCCAGGTTATGAGCCTGTGTCTGTATCTGTAGATAAAACAGACAAAATAATCCATGAATACTTCTGTCCCACTACTAAGGAATTGCCTTTGATAGTGCCACAGGAAGTCAGATTGTGGATGTGTATATTCACCCTCAACCTTGATTCACCTGAAACTGTATAGATAACTTCTCTAATAGACTGAAAGCGGCACTGGGAATCTCACAGCGAAAAAATGAAAAAAAAAAATGTTGCCAACCACCTGCCCAAAATAACTTGTACATCTTTTTCCCTTTTGTGCATTATCAGATCTAATCTTTAAATGCATGCTACTTTTTAGAGTTTATGAACTTTGTCCTCATTTTAAATACCGGTTTCATTGCAGATAATATGTCTCCGCTGTTAAATGCTGAGTGTTTTGACTACTTGGCACTTTCCACTTCCCTTCATTCATTTGCTGTTTATTGTTTAGCTTTCAAGACAAAATTAAAAGTGGATAGCCTTGACTTCTATTTTATCTTTCTTTTGCTCTCAATTCCATTGTGCATTTGTCGTATAGACTTTTTTTTCTTCAATTTTATTACTTTCTGTATGAAAAACAGAAAGCAAGTGAGAGCAAGAGGAAAATGGCATGGTTCTGAGCACCTGAAGAGATGGAGGAGTGGAAATTCATTGGTTAAACGTGCCCTGCCAAGAATCTGAATTGTAGAAACAGCAAGAGCTTTTACCCTGCCATCTATTTCGCTCCTCTGCTTTGGATTCTCCCTATCTGGTACTTCAGAGGATTACAGAAATGTAATACCTAAATATTTCACACATACAAATGCATCTTATCCTTCCACAACCCCAGAGAAACAAGAAGACATCTCCACTTTACACATATGGGAAACTGGATGCATGCTAGATAGCAGAATGGTGATAGCTTGGGTAGCAATTAAAGACTGAGGCCCAGGTCGCTTCCTATTGGCCCACAAATGGGAAGACAGAGTCTTCTGAAATATTAATATTAACTGAACCTGCTGAAAAAAGCTCCCCTGTTTCACTCATATTTCTGTGTTCACAGTCTTACTTTCTAGACCGGAAAGAGAACAGATGGTCTACTACCCTCAAAGCGCTCCTCACAGCTTTGGTTTTCTATTAAAACCATGACTCTAAGCAAATCTCCAGCTTTAGATCCTGAGCCTGTCAAGAAGAGTGGCAGAGAAAGGTTTCCATTTCTCCAAGTTCAACTCGTGTGAGCTGGTCAGGCATGTTCAGAATAGTTCTTTTTCTTCTTTCTTTGGAGAATCAAACATTGGCCAAAGCACTCAGAAAAGCTGCACCATTGCTTTAGGACAGAGCAGAAGATGCTTTAAAAGCCTGAGGGCATTTCTTGCTCACGAACTCACAGTCATTTTCTCATGTTTGGGAACTGGCGGGGACACTGGACATCTGTGCCAGCCTGCACAGCAAGAAGTACCTGCCACCAGCTGGGATGGTGGGCATGGCACACCTGATCAGCATCCTGCAATACCTCCACTGCTGCTGGCAGCACTGTTGCTCTTACTCTGCGCAGACTCAGAGTTTTAAAGATTGGGTTTATTTCTTGTAACTAGAGTAACTGGGATGAGTGCAGAATCAGTGGGGTTAAATGCTGTGATGATTGTGTATGAGAAAACAGGGAGGATGCCCTCCTCAGCCTTTTGTTGTTAGATGTTAGATGAGTTGGCCACCAGATCTTGAAAGCAAATTCATCAAAGAGAAACATTTTTGGGACACAGTCTCATGGTGAAGCCCATGATTTTCATAAGAATAATAGAAAGAAGTCTTGGCTTTGGCACATACAGCCTTCTAAATTTACCAATCAGTGATCCAGACTTTAGTAACGATGTGCTTGATGGGCTTGAATTTGAATGTTGCAACGGTAGAAGACCAAAATAATAAGACAAGACCTTGCTTATGTATGGTAATGTGGGACTTTCAGGATGCCTGATCTCATTCAGACCTCACACTGTGAACAATAACAGACAAAATATACCAAAGCCTGGATGAGCTAGAGCAGCAATGGGGATGCTCCCAGGTTGCCACATGGCAGATCAACTTTAATTCAGTATCGGGGACAGCTCCTCTGGGCCCCATCTCGTTCACTTATACAGATCATAGTATATTTTAGAGAAAATTCATCTCAAGGTTTTTCAACCTCATGTATACAAAATGCTGGACAATTCTTTCACTAGGTATGAAAACTTTACTTAACTCATGTAGATGTAATGACACAGTAAAAACCCTCACCTCCTCATAAAGTAAATGTCTAAAACAGAACCCAAGAATAACATTCTCAAAGTGCTTGTTTCTTCCCAATAAAGGAAGTCTAGAATGATTTGCACAGACAGAGGCCTCTACCTTGGGTACATTTGCATTCAATCAAATGAAACCACCTGATATTTTTACTCTCATTCTTCCAGCATGCTTTGAACTTCATGCTGCATTCATGTTTGAAATCCATAGAGTAAAATAAAAATCACTGTTATTTTAAAGCAGGAAAATGCACGTACAAACAAGTTTATAAATTCCTGAACTCACCTACATCAGAAGAGGATTTCAGCAACGTGTCAACTGAAAGTCACAGTATTATCTTCAGACTGCCCAGTTTAGGTGCCAATGTAGCCACTGCAACTTTCTCTCAACTGATATTTAGAGAACAGACACATATATGGTCTGGCAGTGCAGCAACAAAAGAGCTAAAGGAAAAATAACATCTAAGACATCAGAGTCATACGGCTTAAATTAGACATCTACAGGGGGAACAGAGTGCATGTTACCTTATGCCATCAATGCAATAGGCTATTTAGAGCAGTGTGTAGGCACACGTACTTTAGGCATATATGTGAAACAACAACAGGATTTTAACACAAATAAGTGGTTTTCCGAATATGTGTAGGATAAAATGTTTGCTGAACTGGTGTTTATTCACTTGTCAGATTTCAAGTTTCCATCAAAAGTTGCCTAAGAAATAACATTGTTTAAAGATAAATTAATAAAATCCCATAGGCAGTAATGGAAAAAATGCTTTCTCAGCTCCTTTCCTTGTATGCCAGGTGCTGAAGTGTTTTCTTGATATTTCCCATAGTTGTTATTTTTTAGTTGTTTTGGTTTATTTTTTCTGGTTGACTTCAGATATGGCAAAATTCAAGCTGAAAGATGATCATTTGGGAAAAAGTAGAACCTGCTCAAAGAATGAAAAGGAAAGCTTCACCTGTCTTTCTGTGCAATTTAATCCCAGCATTTATTTGTAAGCACTCATTTTGCTGGCCCATTCATCTAACAGTTAACTGCTTCTGGCAAGGAGTTTTTAATGTCATGTATACAAAGAGATGCAGGGGGTTAATAGCATGAATCCTAAATTACTATCCAAAGAAAGCTGTGATTATCCAAACAGCAATTTCAATTCCTAGGCAGCCTCCAAACACAAAAGACTTATAACCAAAGATATGCAACAAGGAGACATTTCTGTGCATTTAAACATTAAATTTAGAGTGAAAGAATCTTCTAGCAGCGTATGGCCTTTTTCTCTCAAGAAGAGAGCACCTGCTGGCAGGGATTTAACTTTGCTCTGGTGTCTCAAGTGTGACTGTATTTATGTGTTAAGAAAAACACACAAAGCTGCAAATTAGTTGCTTGGTCGCTCACATAGACAATAAAATGTACACACACTTGCATTAACAACCTACAGTTTTCTGCTCACTGAACACTGGCTCAAAAAAAGCTTGCACCCATATGTCACAATTATTGGTTTACTGTTAAGCTCCAGATGATCTGTTAAATGGCAGGAAAAATAGTGTGGGAGGACATCTGATGGGCTAACACTTCTTGTTATCCTATATCTTTTGTTCCTTATAAATCTTTTGCCTTTGTTTGCAGTGGTTAACAAGGAGAACTAATCCTGATCCCTGTTTTTGTTGAGAAGAATCAAGTGGACATTTCCTCTGACTTGTAAATTGCTTTCTAATTGCTTTCTTCCCCATAAGGTGAATACAGCTTGGACTATTCATGTCACTCTAAGAGTAAGAATTAAAATTCCCATTTTCTTTCTGTTTCTCTTACTCTGTTTTATACATACATAAAAATAGGCGCAGATGTTTCTTGGTCTGACATTCTCATTCCCACAGCATTTTGGGAAGGGATGGGTGGAGGGAACACAAAAAACACTGAAAGGTCTTTTCTATTAAAAAAACAAACAACAGAAACCAAACATGAAAAAACTGAACCAGTACCTAGCAGGACATGACGAATCCACTGTGCAGGTTCTGTCTTTGTCTCACCTCTTCTTAATCCCAGCCAGTCCAACTTGTCGTTTGAGGGAAATAACTTGGCAGCTGCAGGCTTACATTCAGAAGGTATGTGAGGTCTGGGAGGAGCAGCAGAGATGGCCAATGCCCTCATGAAACACTGGACCCACTGAGCGGTACAGACAGGTAATGAACTGGTGCAAAACCATGGAGGAACCATTCCACTAACAAAGAAGTTGCAGAAGTTTCACTTTCTGCCTAAAGCTGTCTTCTTCACACTGTGCAAGGCCAACATGTACTTTTGAACAGTATGGGCATCTGAGCCTTTGGAGCAAGTCACAGATAGTGGCAATAGGCCTACAAGAACCATTTACGTGATCTGCCCCAAGCATGACTATTAGCTACTATCGGAAACAGGACACCGGCTGAATTGGATCTTTGGATTCAACCGATATAGCCATTCTTATGTTTTGACCTCACTAGAGGCAGGTGTATGGATTACTCCAACTTGGGAACACATTTTGCCTGATCAGTATCTGGAGAATACTGTCATCAATCTACAAGAATATTAATTCTTGAAATTTGAATATAAAAAATACAGATTATTGAATTTAGTGAAAGAGGGGCAATACTTACTGCATTATACAGGAAGACTTTCATGTGGTATGGAGACCTGGTTTCTGGTCTTGTTTTTCAGAAATATTTTGTATTGGCCTTAGGTCAGTATTTCTTATGAATATTCTCTGCTATCTGTGCCATGAAATGTACTGAGCATGATGCAGACATTCTCAACCTAATGCAAATCCAACTTCAGAGCTTCCTGTGGTGGAGAATAGAACCATTCAGATAAACCAAATTGAATCCAGGATCCGGATAGCCTTGTGCTGTCAGCTCTGCCAAAAGGCAGATTACCTTGGGCACTACATCAAGCTATGCTGCTTCCTGGTTCAGGGTGGCTCACACAGCATCGGCTGTAAGAGGGAAATGCTGAATTTCTGCTTATGACACCAATATGGCTTAGTCTCATAATATCTGCCTTTTTAAACAACTTTTGCTTAATGCAGCTCTTTCTGAGTGCCAAGAGACTGCATTTTGCTCACAATACAAAATAAGCTGGCAAGGAAGCCTCAGGAAGTAATTTACAGCAGGGCTAACAAACTCTTTCTGCCATCAGCAGTTGTAGTAATTGCAGGTACTTTCATCAGCAGTAGTATTAAATGTGAATGCCATCATCAGCAATGATGGGTAGCAGCAGCAGCAGCCAGGAACACCACCAGGCAGCACCCGGCACTGCTGGCTCGCTGCCACCGCAGTTTCACATAACTGGGAGCACACTAATGATGCTCACAGTACTTTGGAAACCTTTGACTTGCAGTGCCATAATCACAACTTAATGCCAGCTTCACGGCTTCTGTAAAAGCAGCTTTTTCATGTGCAGTGGTTAACAGATGAAAGTCCAATAAGGAAGAAAGATAAGAGTATACCTTGTGTAGAGAATTCCACTTTTTTAATCATTAACAGTTAAACTGAGTCAGAATTATATTCTTCCCCAGTTTGGCAAATATTACGTATTTCCTACAGTGTCTACTTTCTTGCTAGGAAGGATTTTTCGGATCACTGCTGTTCAGTGTCCAAATGTTCAGGGGAAAAAAATTGCTCATCCTACTGAAATATGAAAAATCAGAACTCCTACCCTGAATTCTGAGGCTAAAACTCTAAGGCAGGCACATAGATCCATAGATATGTCATAAGTGTCTACATGCCACATTTCAGGAGGGGAAGCAGTTGATATATGGCTAGTGAGGGGGCCTCTGCCTGGCCCTGTGGGTCATGGTGCAGCACAGTTCTGCATTGATTTTTAAAAGGAACATGCAAACAAATTAGCCTCCAGTAACCAGATCCCCAAATCTCCTAATAAGTTCCCAGCTGCATATTCATGCACGACAGTGTGAAATAAATTCTGTGCACTTCTTTTTTACTGGATACTTGGTGCACTACAGATTTGCTTTCAGTTTTATACTGGAGCTGGGACGGGAAGGCCAGACCTTCAACCTTTCTAATGCAGGGCAGAGAGGTAAGGAGAAAAAGCTGCATTCAGACTCTTTCATCACAATGTCAGGTTTTTTTTTCCTCAGAAGAAAAAGCTGTCTCTGCTTGGCCAAAAGAAAAAAAGAACTGGGCATGGGAGGTGGAGGGTGTATAGACAGCTGCCAAAAAAGTAGGGGAGACATTAGGATTCAATTAAAATAACACTGGTTGAAATAAAGAGATCAGCTTCCAGCTCCTCCTCTTGCATGCTCCAGAAGAATTGTGGAGAGGCAGCAGGAGCAAGATGCAGGCCTAGGCTGTGGCATAACAGGATTCTTGAGTCAATCCTTTAGGTTTTGCAGAATGCTGTGTAATAAGGCTTTTTTGTTACCAGCTGGTAAGATACAGAAATTGCTGCCCTGCATCTTTGTTTTTTTCTCTCTTTTTCCTTCACTCCCTTTTAACCAGCAGAGTCCTTGACAGAATGAGGCAGCTCTGGAGCTCTGAATCCTGGCCCTGCTATGTACAACTGGTCTCAGATTGTCTAATTTGTCCTCCACTCCTACAGAAATCATTCTTGGAAGATCTCTGTACAACCTATTCAGATGGGAAAGTCTATCATCTCCACTTGTAAGCTATTCCAGCATTTTATTATCCCTTTACAAAGGCAATTAAAAAAAAAATGTAACTCAGATTTGCAGTGCTGCAGTTATACCATTTTTTTACCCATTAGCTGACGCGATTATCTGACCAACGTTCTAAACATTACAAAATTGTAAGCATGTTCTGCCATAGTCTTTTCCTTTATGAATTAAGCAAGCCCAGTTCATTCAACATTTCTTTATAGGCCACATTTTTAAATGTCCTACAGTGTTTTCTTTCATTTTTTCAGATCTCTTACTTCACTTTTCAAATATGGTGGTTTAGCACACTGGTGGACTCCAGCAGACAACTGATCAGTGCTGAGCAGACAGCTGTTTTCGTCCTGTCTTGCATTTAATATTCCTGTTAATTCGCTCTGAGTGACATTTGACTTTGTTGGTTTTGGAAGGATACCACACTGTCAAGTCAGAGTTCAGCTTCTGATCCATCATGATCTCCTTCCCATGTAAAGCCCTCTCCTTTCAGCTTTAGCCTTGCAACATATTTCTGCACACCACTGAACGCCTCTCACCGCATGGAATTCTCAGCCTTTGCACTGTTTCATTGTTGCAGAAAATGGCAATCCGGCATGGGTAGATGTAGTAACATCTCAACTCTTCTCTTCAACTGGATCAAATTCAGACAATGAAATTTTTAAAAAGCCTGAAAGACTCATCTCCTAATAGACCTAAAATTCTCCACAATTTTTTCCCAATTCTTGTAGCAGAAAAAGAATTTTATTTTAGACCTATCTGACACTTGGTTTGATCAGAGTGATGTTTTCATTGGGGAAGAACACTGTTATAATGAAAAATAATACTCTAAAGCCTTGGGGGGGGTTATTATCAGTCCTTTCTTGTGGTAGTTGATCATAAAAGAGAGATCAGTTCAAGATCATCTTTGTGTTAGGAACTGACAAAGTACAAGATGAAGCTTGAGCCAAGTCTTTCAAATCATTTTGATTTTCACCCTTTCCAGTCCAACATTAAGATGCAAAAAGTGCACACTACTATACAGTGGAGAAAGCTGCATATGCACATTTCTAGATACGGCACATTGAAAAAAGATCCAACAGCAAGTTTTACCACGGACTTTGCCTTTTTTTGAAAAGCAAAACTTTGTAGGAGCAATTTCCTTTTTCTTGAGCTCTGGTTTTGCCAGGCAGGTTTGAAAATTTTGCAATTGACTTTTCAGATACTAGACTATGCAGTGGAGGCTGTGTCTGAGCTGGGGCCCCAGGACAGTCAGGACCCAGAGATCTACTGTGAAAACCATCCAAGGTAAGTAATTCCAGCACTTCCCAGTGCCCAGGACAACCAGCTCTCCTGGTGGGCCGGGTCTGGAGACCTTATGGCTTCCATCTTGACATCCCAAAGGGCGAACAGCTTTGACATCATACATACAGCAGACCTTTCAAATTAGGACAGTTTTTCCAACATTATTTAAAGGTAAACAGCACTTAAAGTCTCAGAAAACACAATAATTTCATCCAGAGATTGTGATTGGGAAGAACACAGTTTGCATCAAGTCTGAAAACATCAAGTCAGACTTGGCTTT
This sequence comes from Oreocharis arfaki, assembly GCA_013398015.1. Taxonomy (NCBI): domain Eukaryota; kingdom Metazoa; phylum Chordata; class Aves; order Passeriformes; family Paramythiidae; genus Oreocharis; species Oreocharis arfaki. The sequence continues at coordinate 194,821 of VZRR01011205.1, read as the reverse complement.
ATAAACACTCTGGGTACAACTTTCCATCAGAACTATCAGGATCTTTTTCTCCTCTTCACTTTCCTGTATGGCTCATCTGGTTACTAAAGTGAGAGAAATTTAGAGAGGAGCCACCAAAACTATGCTGGTACAACTCCCTCACCTCTGTGTCTTGGCCACTAGAGAATCACATCTGCTGAGAACTGCAGATGCCCTAGGTAAAAGAATGATAAATGTTCTCTCTAGAAAAGCAGGTACCACATGCATCTCCCTGTATCTCAGCTTTGTCCATCCAAATCTTCTCTTGCTCTGGGATCCACGAAGGTTTTTTGGTGCTCTCTATCCCTTTGGTTTATTTCTAGTGCTGAAGCTGCTGCTAAAGAGAAAACAAGATTCATTCCTGCAGCAAAGACAGACTGAGTGATGGGAGTTTATTATACAAATAAAAGAGCTAAACATTTCTTACCCCTTGAAAAAAAAATGAAGAGGAACAATTATTGAAGAGGAATTATGCAGAAGGGAGTCTGAGTACAGGTGATGAGTCTTTTTCTTGCCAGTATTACGTTGGTAAAAATTCAGAAATATAGGAAAAATATTAGAAAGAAGAATTGAAGAAAAAGATAAAAGAGAAAACCCTTGGGATACTGCAAATAAGCACGAAATATTGAAAAAAATCAATCCTGTAGCAGCAAGACTTTTGACTAGAGAATATACCACTGTGTGCATTGTAAACAGCTCTGAGCATCTGTGCTGTGTTTATTATAACAATGTCTTTATTGTTGGGCTGAGGCCTCTTGGGGCTACTGGTTATGACTACAACTCTATGGCACAGAAGTAACACCAAGAAGTCAACTCTACTATAATATGTTTCTAATACTATTTTTTTTCACAGACTCAGAAATTTCTATGTAGCAAACTCCTGGTGGTCTTGCACAGGCTGAGTAACACATCACCTCTCAAAATATCTGAGTGAGTTTGGGGTGCTCTGTAATGGAGAGAAGCATTGGGTTATTTGTCCAACTATGATTCCCATGTATTCCATAATTACTCATTTGCTAAAGATTCAGTTTCCCATTCGGAAATAAAATAATTTCTGCAGATGCCAGACTTCTGGGCAACCATCTGATACTTGTATCCCACCATACGGTTACCCATATGTAACCATGTTAATGGCAACAAAAATAAAGATGAAAACAAAAAAGTAAAACAGATAGTTGAGCTGTTTGACACTAAGGTAATTCAGTTTCCTCTTCAAAGGCAAATGAAATAGAGAGCTGTACACTTCCCATGGAAATCACAGGAAAAGCTTAAACAACTGTTCAGCTAAAAAACTGAACCTGTCACAGAGTCTCTAATGACTGCTTTCTATGAAAAAGTCTCATAGATTATTAGCTCTGCTTAAAGAGGCAGTTTCAAGAACAAAGACAAACAGGGGAACACCCTCTCCCAAACTATCATGCTTAAAATCTTCCAGCATCTGGTGCAAAGTTATTAAAAGCAGCTGAATAAGGTCACAGCAACTGCTGCTCACAGAGACTTCCACGCCTCTCAGCCCCACTATTGTGTAAAAAGCACTTTGGGGCATTTGTCCTTGCTCTCTTTTTATTTGTCTTGTGAAGATTTGCCAGGAAGACAGCAGTGACCTGGGAAATCAGCAGGACTCTCCACCTGCAGCCGTTCACCACTAATACAAAAATGTACCAGAAAAAGGAGTGCAACTTGCTAGATGTGGAGTCTGTACCTCGCACCTCAAGCCAGACTCACCCCGAGGCATCCAGGGGTGTGCTCCAAAAAGCTTGGGCTGTGTGTCTCAGCCCTAGTGTCGATAACAAAGTGAACACCCCTTCAGGTCAGTGGCTGTAGCCATGAGGGGAATGAGAACGACAACACCTCCAGGAATCTAGCAGGCAATATCCAGTATAGCAAGCAGGTGCAAGGTGAAAGCAGAAGCACTTTATACTCAGCAACAATTCAGGTCTTGTTTTGCTTCTAGAGTAAAACTGTTTCAGTGAAGTCCTGCATGATGAGTACCACCACAGCACATGGGTTTCGTCTGCAACTCTACATCTAATGAAACTCAGCTTATAGGGTTAAGATCTTGCCACCCTATTTGGTCACTCCTGACAATGTCAATATGAGTCTCCGTTACTCTCTGAGATTCTTCTATTTCCTATAAATCTGTGACATATGGATAAATAAACTCCTTCTGAAAGACTGTCCTCTAGTATCCTGACTTCTGTAAAGGTTCATTGGATTTTCCAGGGTTTGTTGACCATGGAAAGACACGGTCACTGAGATTTGTGGTCGTAGATTACCACTAATGCTGTACATTTAAACTGTCTCTGGTAAATAAGTTACCAAAAGCAAATTGCTACAAATAAATAATATTACCACTAAAAAATAACAGTGAGGAGGAATCACTTCCATATGCACTACATGGTTGAATTTTCATATTGACTAGACTAGTTTATGAGCTGCATGTCAACTGTTTACAAGTAGAGCTGCTTCTGTATTTAAGTGGTGTACACTACGAAATTCAAGCGATTTGAAATGCTATCTGTGATCTGTCTCATGTACAGGGTGATAGACACCCTTAATTTGTAAGCATTAGCAAAATGAGATGCAGTTGCAGAAAATGTAATTGGATCATCTTTGTATTTTATGTCAGCATGTCTAAGTGCTGTTAAAAGATGCACAACGCATACAATGCAATCTGACAGCAAATAGAATAGTTGTTGTAGGCATGACAAATAATAGCAGACTTCACTTTTCATTGTCATTCTTAAATAGGCAATATCCAATAAACAAGGAAGCTATAACACTGCCTAGAAACTTACTGGTTTTAAAACCTTTCCTATGTTATGTCCATAATCATAGTTCCATTGGGGAAACAGGAAAGGCTGTCTCTGTTTCTAACCAGAGAAATTCTATTTTAAACACAATCTCATCTTCACTTATAATTACCTTGAAACTTTGAATTAAGCATCATGAAATGATGTGAAAGACTCAGAGTGTGTTGTATTTTTGAACTCAGTATTAGTCCATCAATAACACAAGCTAATCATTGCATGAGCTGCTATCTGCATTTTTAAGGAGCTCATTAGTGTCATCACTAGATACAGTTGTATAATTTGAAGATCACTTCAGTCTTTCTTCTGGCAACAGCATGAGTTTTCATCCCTTCATTCACATCGTCTCCTTGCTTCAAAATAATTGGCTTGAGGCAAATAAATCCTGGGAAGATATTCCCAAGGATCATATTTCCAGCTAAGCTGTTAAAGAATAGACCACGGGAAATGAAAACTCTCATGTCACAAGCTGAGCAGGTGAGAAATCTTTCAAGGTCCAAGGACTACACTGCTTGACAAAAAGGTGAAGAGTTGCTACTGACTGTTGAGTGTAACAATCAACTTCCCAGATCACTCTCTCCTTTCACAGTGAAGAAAAAAATTAAGGTGTTCTAATTACATTGCTGTATCTCTTTAGATACTAGGACACACACAAGTATCAGAGTGGAAGGCACTGAAAGAGATTATAGTGTTGGCAATGGTCACATTAAGACGTAAGTAAGTATCTTCAAGGAAACCTCTTTTACTAGAACTCTATTCTAGCAGACAGTTACAAGTTTGCCACTTGCAGAAGGTTTATTTGATTTTTTTTCTGTATTTACTTTGTGCTTAATGAATACTTCTAANATCCTGGGAAGATATTCCCAAGGATCATATTTCCAGCTAAGCTGTTAAAGAATAGACCACGGGAAATGAAAACTCTCATGTCACAAGCTGAGCAGGTGAGAAATCTTTCAAGGTCCAAGGACTACACTGCTTGACAAAAAGGTGAAGAGTTGCTACTGACTGTTGAGTGTAACAATCAACTTCCCAGATCACTCTCTCCTTTCACAGTGAAGAAAAAAATTAAGGTGTTCTAATTACATTGCTGTATCTCTTTAGATACTAGGACACACACAAGTATCAGAGTGGAAGGCACTGAAAGAGATTATAGTGTTGGCAATGGTCACATTAAGACGTAAGTAAGTATCTTCAAGGAAACCTCTTTTACTAGAACTCTATTCTAGCAGACAGTTACAAGTTTGCCACTTGCAGAAGGTTTATTTGATTTTTTTTCTGTATTTACTTTGTGCTTAATGAATACTTCTAAAAAACAACAACAACAACAAAGTGGTCTATTTCCTTTTTTCCTCAGCAAAAAGATGTAAAACCCACATAAACTGGGTTTGGGTGGAATTTTTGGGTTCCCTTTTCATGGCATTACAGTACCACAATCCTCCCTCTAAAATATGAAGCAAACTAAACTCATTAGTTTGTAGCGAGTGAGGGCTGGAATTTAGAAAAAGCAGAGGGAACAAAAAATTTGTAAGTTGAAAAGAGCACAAAGAGCTGAAAACTGAAGTTTATTTTGTTAATTTAGCACCTACTTTTTGATCAAGTGTGGCACTGTACCCCCTCTTACTGATCGCTTCCCGCACTCTCCATGGGGTCTCCCTCCTTCCCCCGACCCTAGTCCTGGCCACTCCTCGAGTTCTCCCTATTGGTTCCTGTATCCCAACTCCACCCATGTACCACCCCTGTGCCCTGAAACCATTTGCCCATGTGCTCTCCCCGCCCCCCTGGTACCCGGGTAAACTGAGGCTCCAGGCCATGGGACTCTCTCTCCCTCTCTCTGCCCCTGGGAGCAGCCTGCCAACAGCTCCTCTCCTCTGCCTTTGGGGGCCAGCCCGTGTGCTGGCCCCAGGCTTTGGGGAGGCAGCATGGAATAAAGACCTTTGCAGTGCCATGAGGAGAGCCTTCTCACCTCCTTTGCCATCACTGAAGTTGCAGGCTGGCAGCTGGAGCAGCGGTGCGGGGCGTCCGAGATGGACTGCAGGAGGGCAGAGAATCCCTGCCTTGTCCCAAGAAGCCCCCGCTGCGCTCCCAGGGAAAGCTGCAGCAGCTAAGCCGCGCCAAGCACTGCAACAATCAAGGATGGTCTCCCTCAAAGTGCACAACACAGCTGAAGTCCTAAATTTTTGCAACTGTTTCATGAATGTAAATGTGGCATGAGACCTATGCAAAACATATATGACATTTTCAGGTCCAGTGGAAATACCTGCAAAACTATTCTTCCTCTGAGTTTACCAAAGACATAAGGGTGTTGTTTGCTATGTATAATGCACACACAGCCAAGCATTTCCTTGTTCCAATGCAGTGAGGAGCAGTCTCATAGCAGAGGATATCTGTGCAGAGTGCTGATTGTAGAGCAACCACTAAAATAGAAAAAATAAATTTTAAAAAAGTACTCAACCTATTGTATTTAATTTATGAACCTACAAATCAGATAAGCACTCAAAGCAGTTTGGGAGTGTACTTCTCATTCAAGGAGGTACATCCAAGTAACACTAATTAAAACACTTGTTCTACCAAAATTTTATGAGATCTTGAATGAAAAACAGAAAAGCAAGCAGGCAAGGAAAAAATACAAAGCATTTTATCTGTCTACTTTTCAAGTGCACAATGTTTTTAACTGGCAAATTTAATTTCTGGATGCCCTTGGGGCTACAAAAAGTTCCGAGCCTCTCAGAAGCGAAGCAGTGGTTATAAACGGGCTGGTGAAAGGCAGATCCCGAAACACCAGGCAGCTGCTTTTTATTTCAGATGTCACCAAAACCCAGACCTTTTTCATTCTGCTGATAAGTAACCAAACATTTATATATAAGAACTTACAGCAGGAATTTCAATCACCCAACCTAGTATTTACAACTAGAGTATACAACTCCTCAGTGTAGCCTACTTAAAACTGCCTATGAGAGAATTCATTACATTCTGTGCATTAACCTCCTTCTGCCTGTTATGATTCACTCTTAGCTGCTGTGTCTGATGGCTGTTGGGTTTGCCTCTTTTATCTTAGAATCAATTCATTTTCCTCTGCCTGCAATATGCACTTATTGTACAGAATGAATGTGCCCCAAACAAAAAGGTAGAAACTTAGCATGGATTTAAAGGTTATCTATTACATAAAAGTAAGAAATGCAGTCCTGAATTACCACCTTTTTTTTTGTTAAACAACAGACTGGCAGAGAAGGATCCTGCATCAGTTCTCAAAATTGGCAATATTGGATTAAAACAAAGTCAAGAATTTTTCTGTGTATAAACATATTCATTATTAAAGTTATGGAACAACTGAGCTACATTTCTTTGCCAAGTTTTGAAATTATGAAAGTTGTGATTGAAACAGGAATTACAGCTTCTCTTCTCAGGAGGAGACTAAGTACAATCCAGCTCTTAGTAGAACCCTTTTTTTTATTTGAACAGCAAGTTGCTTTTAGACCGATTTCTAGAATATTTCCATTGTTTATTACTTTTTCATTGCAATATCATTTCAAAAAATTAGATTTAACAATAAGACTTTGAGGTTTCTCTTGAAATGACCGAGTGTGCCAAAAAAAGCTGTTCAAAATTATCCAAGAGTCCCTTCATAAAAAATCTGAAACTGTTTTTGTCAATCTGTAAAGTGAATGACAAAAATGTTAATGATTTAATGAATTTATTTCATATACTTTTAACAACAGCAATGGCTTTTTAATTCATAAATTAGATCAATGCAAAGTTGCATTCATCAGATGTATATAAAAATTCAATCTGTTAATCATCAGAAAGGAATGAATAAACTTTGACATGCAGCAAATTCATTATAAAGTCCTTTCTGAGGATTGTGCAAGCCTCACAGAAGAACAGAATTTTGAGGAAGAAAATAAGTCAGGAAGACATTTGGATGGAGAGGCACCAGGACAGAAGAACTCCACAGAAAGAGACCAAACACCAGAATAACACTGCAAAAAGTTCAAGCCCTTTGACTCATATGTGAAAATAAGAAAGATTATTCCTGATTTCTAATACTGGCAGAAAAGTCAAATACACAACTGTGATTGCATTTACCTGGGCGTTGAGGGATCAGTCAGTGAATGACGAGGAGCGGAGAAACACCAGGGGCAAGGAAAACGTAGTGCCAAGAAACATGCAGTAATCATATTCAGATGTATCCAGATGTTAATGCAGTTTGAAACTATAGACTGCACTTATTTTTACACTGACTGTCCTCTTTTACAAAACCTTCTCAGGCGCAGGGATGGCCAGAGGAAAGGGAGCTCAGCTGCCTGGGGGTGGAAGAGCTGGCAGCCACCAGAGCAGTCTTTCCCATCAGTGTCTCTGCTCCCCTGGGAGTTCTGGGACCAAATTCTTTAGTATCCCCTTTTGGATGAATCCCATGTCTGCTCCAAGAGAACAATCTCAGGAAAACTCTGCCCAGATACAACTACTATCACATCTGATCCAGTAACGGATTTTACAGGAAACAGTATAAAATCTTCCTTTGCCTTGCTTTGCCTATATTTACATACAAAAATGTTCATGTCAATGTAAGCATTTCTTTCCTGACCAACAACAGAGAAGGGAAAAAAAAGGAAAAAGAGACAGTGAAGGTGACAGCACTTACCATTTCTTTATAAATTTTTATCAGAAATCCTTTCCTCATGGTAATTGGATCATTTCTCTTTTCCACAGAGCTGAAACAAAGAAATGACAGAGAAATATAAAAATATGTCTGTGACAGAGTGTCAAAATTTAACAGAAGGATTTGGAAGTACTCTGGAGAGGAAAGAAGAAGATATATTTGGTTATTTCTACAGTTCAGTGCTGTTAAAGTTTTATAATACTGAGAAATAAAGCAGAATTCATGCTTATGTTGGTTTGAAAATGCTGAGAAGGGAGCCTTTTAAACTTATTAATACCTTCTTGAGGTCTTCCCTGCAGCCAATTTATTTGCCTTAAAAGTACACTGTACCTTTAGAGCTTCAGAGATTTTCCTTCCTGGATCTCCCAGACTTGCATGAGTGTGCTGAGGTTCAACACAATCCAGGCTATGCTGCTGTGGAGCCTCCACAGCCAAAGAAAGAGTCTGGGACTCCGTGACGGGACTGGAATGGATCCCAAATGAAAAAGAAACTGAAGGAACTGATTGAACCATGAAACTGTCTAAATGTACACATTAGATCATGTGAAACACTAACATCTCTTTTGGCCAGTAACTTGGCAGCTTTGAGTCTGATACTTAAGCCTGATGCTTTTATTGTTTGGATATGAAAAATATCCATTGAGATGGATGGCTGCAGGCTTGGGGTTTTGTTGTTGTTTTTATTGTGGTTTGGTTTTTAATTTTGGAAAGAAACTTCCACTGCAAGTCATTTGGCTGATTCTCAAGGACAAGGTAAAAATGAGGGATCCCAACCAACTGCTAGCTCCTGATTTCATTGCAAGGGAAAGGGATTCAATGCTTTGTGGGGTTCAACCTTCCTGAAATTAGTTATAGAATATTCAAAAGCAAATATATTCAGACTTCCACATGCTCAAAATAATAACCAGAATTTAATTGCAGTAGTTCCACCTATTTCTGATGAACAGGGAACCTTGCAATAATTAGAAAATTCAATTGTAAGGTATGCACATGCCTTCTACATCCAAACAGTGCTTATGCTTCCACATTATTTTGAATGAGGCTAGGCACAGTGGGGCTAAGGTAGAATTGTACTGATATGTAAAGGAAGAAGGCAATTCTAAATAAAATATAAACAAAATATGTGGAGGTCACTGGTCCAAAATCTTTTGTCTTAGTCCCTCAGTATTAAAATAATCAAATGGCTATGTTGTGTAAATGTATAGAAAGCGTATTACTGTGTGATGATGACATGAATAAAAGACCTTGAAGTTTCTCTTCCACTCTCTAAACAAATATAAAATTACATAGATTTCTAATTATTAAGGAAATGGTCTCCATTGGTTTCACACAGACCTCATTGGGTATAAAATGTATGCCACATTATATCATTGTGACTGGCAGAGTATGCAGGAAACATCTATTTCCTGTACCTTTTCCTGAAGGGGGGCAGTTGACAGCTACAAGGTAGAGCTGTTGTGCTTGACAGTGAAGACATAGGTTTAGTTAGTCATTCTGACTGGATAGTATCATTAAGAAATTATTTTTGAAATTCTTACATGTTATCTTGTGTGGATACCCTACATAAAATAAACTTTTTTTTAGCAACGGAACATAAGTAGGGTTAAAAGAGATGTAGAGTATGGATTTGCAATAAAAGCAACAACTTCCTTATTGCACAATTCTGTTATGGTTATTTTTCTACCCCAATTGAAAATGGCCAGAAAACTGAGGTCACTAGAATTTTATGCTGCTGTCTGAACACACAGAAAGTTTAATAATCAATGAATGTTAATTAAAGTCCAGTTTCTAGGCATGCTGAGCAGGCAAAGTTTCCACTGGCTTCACTAGGCACTGCAGTTCTCAACCCGTTTGTAAACACAGAAAAGATTGTTTGAGTAACTAAAATATCTCAGCTAAATACATGGGCATATTTTAAAGTTTTGCCCCAATTCTTTACATATAATAGAGAATGGACTTTTAGCTAGAAACCATGTGTCTGGATAAAATTTGTATTCAATAAATTTACATTAATCACATTGAAAGGCAGTGGAATAGAGAAAAAAAAATCCTAAAGAAAAAAAACTAATAGGAAAGCAAGTGATGCACAATGGAAAAATAAAAGCTGATTTGTTCCAAGAGTCTTACCTAGATTTTCTCCCACCTCTGCACATGGACTGTCTGGACAAAAAGTGACGCTTTCATTCGTATGCTTTGTACCATAGTGCCTGTATGGCACATAGTGATGTATGTGTCTATCTGGAATGACAGTGACAATAAAAATTATAACCATGTGGTTTATAATGTAAGAATCTGGAAATAGTACAAGATAGAGCTGTATAGCCAGTCACTAACTCTGCTACGTACTGGTTCCTTCTCAAACCCTTTTGGGACTTTCCCTATATATAACCTTACCAGTAAAGTATGCTATAATGTGATTTGGCCTTTCTCCAGCCTGAAACAAAGAAGCCATAGTTTTGCTTAGGTCTATAGGTTAATCTTACTTCAGTTTGCTCCACAAAATTAATTTTGAAAACATAAGAAATGAATTTTCCTGATCAGTTGTGCAAATATGATTAATAAAAGACATATTTTTTCTGTTTAAACATCACAGTGCCTTAAATATCTCTCCTAGTAGCCTGGAGACAAACTTTTGGCAGCAGTGCACAATGTATATCTGAGTGGTTCTGAACCATTGCGGAGATCAAACTGTACTTGCATAATCCGAGTTCCCATGGAAAGCTGTTCGACATTATCTGTCAGCCTCTTGCTCTTCATGATCAGTGTAGGATGGATGTGTCAGGAGAGGAATCAGCATCATGGTCCTGAACTCTGCAAGAAAGAGAGCTCGGGGTGGGGGGTGGGGAGGGTGAAATAAAGGGAAAAAAAAGAAGCTATTCAGTGGTAAAAGGAGTGCTACAGAAAACAGGGATTGAATTTCATTGAATACCTGGGTCTTGTTAGAGCTGCCTATAGTATGTTTTTTCTCTCCATGTAACGTCTATGTGCACACACAAAATATGTTGCACAGCAGGAGGTCATTGCCACAAGTTAAATGATGTGATTTCAGCCAGTAAAATGTCTCATTCTGTAGAATACACTTCAAATACTTACATATTGTACATTAGACTCTGCTATCGAGTTCTCAAAAATGTGTTTTGTTCAGGTCACATTTTAAAGGGCCATCTACCCTCTGCATCCATTCAGAGTATCTGCAAAACAGCATCTGGAAATCTGAGCAGAGCCATGAAAGGACAAATTTTTCTAAAGTGAGTTGCACTGGTATGGGGTTGCATACACAGATGTCAAAGGTGAAGCTGAAATGCACCTCAAGAGTAAAAAAGATACAGGGTGAAGAAGAAACAAAGTCAGGCTTCATTAGTATTCAGTATTAAATGACAGTGCTATTGGGAAAAAAACTTGGTCAATGGAACATAAAAGTGATCAGAGACGTGGTTTCTTGTAGGCTGAACACTTAATAATTTCTGAAAGGGTGGAAGGGATTCAAACCACAGTTTGCTCATTTTTCTGCATATGATGCATACTGTGTTTTCTGGAGGAGAGGACAAAGAAGATGGAAAATGCATTTTTGCCTCATAGACGAATGAGATGGGGGAACTGTGGGTAGAAGAAAGGGTAAGAAATGTCCTGAAGGGGGACATTTTTTCAAGGTAGCTGCAGAGATTACATATGCTTTATGTAAGGCACGATTATTACTTTGCTTTTGGTGTAAAGCCTCAGTGTTGGCAGTTTTTTATCCCAGATGATCTAATCTCTTTCCAGTCCAGGTTTTTCTCCCCTTAGCTCATTTGTCATATACTGTAAATATGACAAATAATGATACAGTTGAAACACTGAGAGCCCGCAGAGGGCCCACATCATTCCTTATAATGGGTTCATCACACTCCTCTGCAGAAAATTGTTCAAGATCTTGTTAACTTGTGTTCAGTAGGTCACCCGTGTCTGACATTTTGCCCTGTGAGTCCTGTTGCTTGGGAGAAGAAACTATTGCACTTTGCAAAGTACATGAATAGCTTCGTTCTCCCTCAGGAAAAATGCATCCACACCTGTATGAGAGCTGCCTTTGAATTAGGATGCTGCCCATGGAGCCCAGCTCAGGCAGGAATGTTTAGAAGATGGTCTGCACTGTTCATGCTGCAAATACAGGTCAGAGAGAATATCTGGTACACATTAGATCTGCATATTCACCAAAAAAGTGTAAGATCCTGGGTTCGAATTCTTGCTTCAATAAACTGCTCTGGTTTCAGCAAATTCTTCCCCATTTTCCAGCAAGAAGCCCCCTGGTGCTGGTTGTCAAACTGAATTCCTTGAAGCAATTCCTTCCTTCATTCTGCATACTCTTCATCCTTATCATATTCAGGTAGAAACACATTATTTTCTTCCAGCTACCAAATCTCCAAGAGCACAGGAGAGCACTTAGTGCTTGGAAATATACTTTTCCTTGGGGGTGGCAGAAGTAACTAATAATTCTGTATTCAGTCTCATAGAAATAACTAAAGCAGTGCCCAGGCACTTCCTTCAGCAACGTGACGTGTTTCTGTAACCAGTCACATCAGCTGCAGCACAGAGGTCCAACAATTTAAATGGGAACAAAGGGACGTTGTGAGGACCACCCCCACAAAGAGCAGATGATGTCAGTGACACCACCTTTGCATGAAGCCAGGCCAAAACAGTTACTGTGGCGCTGTACCCCCTCTTACTGATCACTTCCTGCCCTCTCCATCAGGTCTCCCTCCTTCCCCTTGCCCCTAGTCCTGGCCACTCCTCGAGTTCTCCCTATTGGTTCCTGTATCCCAACTCTGCCCATGTACCACCCCTGTGCCCTGAAACCATTTGCCCGTGGTGCAAATGTGCTCTCCCTGCCCCCCTGGCACCCGGGTAAACTGAGGCTCCAGGCCATGTGACTCTCTCTCTGCCCCTGGGAGCAGCCTGCCAACAGCTCCTCTCCTCTGCCTTTGGGGGCCAGCCCGGGTGCTGGCCCCAGGCTTTGGGGAGGCAGCATGGAATAAAGACCTTTGCAGTGCCATGAGGAGAGCCTTCTCACCTTCTTTGCCATCACTGAAGTTGCAGGCTGGCAGCTGGAGCAGCGGTGCGGGGCGTCCGAGATGGACTGCAGGAGGGCAGAGAATCTCTGCCTTATCCCAAGAAGCCTCTGCTGCGCTCCCAGGGAAAGCTGCAGCAGCTAAGCAACACCCAGCACTGCAACAAGTTACCCCAAATTCTGACACTAGCTCAGATGTCCATGCTGTCACACTGTCTCATGAATGGCTTTGCGTTGTACCCACCTCTTCCCCTTCGAAGCCCAAGGATAGGGCTTTTTTCTTCTACCAACTACATGGCAAACTCTCATAGTGATTTAAATTCTTATACCATTTAAAGAGTTTAATGTGACACAACCAGTTCAAATAACTTTAATGACTCAAAGCCGATTTCGGTTTTAAAGTAGCCCAGAACTCATTCTTAAAAACCTTCACCAGCTGCCTGTCTCCCATGCAGGGTTATAATGGAATCCCAAACATCACCCTGTTTCACATGAATTTGGGAATCTGTGCCGCTCAGTCTCACAACCCTGGTCACACTCATAATTTCAAATAGCTTCCATGCCAGAGCAAAAGACAGTGGCAGCAGCAGCAGTTTTCTAAAGTTGTCACATTGCTAATCCTCGCTCATTTGAAGCATCCTCTCCTCATTTGGAGCATGAGTTTGACATCAAGAATATCTATTTCTTTTCCATAATTAGCCTAAACTTGAATACAGTTTTCATATGAATAACAATTTGTCGGATCAAAATGTTTTGAAGATTTTTTTTTTCCCAGTAAAGAAGTGGCTTTTTGACTGGTAAGAATTAAAGATCAAAAAAGATCAAAAACTTAACAAAAAAGCTCTTCAGTTTTTTGTTAAGAGAAATCTAAATTTTAGGGGTGAAATCTGTGTTCCTGATCCTCCTCTTTTCAGAAAAATAGACAATTCCCCTTTGCACTGAACTTCTAAGGTTTTTTTGCCAATTTTGATAAGATTTAGAAAAATATTTTTGCTTTTTCACTATTTCAATAAATATACATTTGTACAAAGATTATGGTAATAAATGATACTTAGTCATAAAATTCTGTGTAGTCTATTTTTTAAAGATAAGGAATTCTTAACTAATTTCAACCCATTTACTAGTGATAGCCAGACTATAATATGCATGAAGGGTTGACATCCATCTGAAGGTTTTCCAAGCTAATTATGTATAAAACTTCTTTGATGAATGCGTTGTCTGGTATCAAAAAGTTGTAAATCCATGTTGTAACCTATTCTTTAGCTGAAGAAGAAGCTGCAACTCTTTTCTTTTTCTGCCCACCTGCTTTGGTAAAAATTATATATGGGGACTGAATAACGTTCGAGATCTCATCCCTTTTGTCAGCTACAGAAACTGTGTGAGAGATTCACAATTTATTGAGAAACTGAGAATGAGGAAGCACAAGCGAGCAGGCTGGTGCGTACAGAGTGTGAGCATAAAGGTGTCTTTGCATAGGGAATGAATTTAAATGTAAGAGGAGGAATATCACATAGATGGAAGTGAGTTTGCACCCCAGCATATCATTACTAAGACTTCCCTTGTGAGTGCCACTGTTCAGTTCTTGATCTGAATTAAATCCTTCTACCTTTAATAATAGTTCTAATCCTGTAGTACTCAAACAACTTGTGAAACATATAGAATATGTGGACATGTGCAAAGAATGTGCACCCTTGCTTTGACACCAAGGTGTCCAAGATATTTATTTTCCTAAATTAGATGCCTCACTTAAGTATCAAAACTTAGGTGGAACAAATACATTCCAGACTCCACATGGTAAGAATATACACAAGAATCACAGAATGGCCTGGGTTGCAGGAAAACTTAAAAATCAGCTAGTTCCAACACCCCATGCTATGGGCAAGGACACCTTCCACTAGACCAGGCTGCTCAGAGACCCATCCAGCCTGGCCCTGAACACTTCCAGGGATGGGGCATCCACAACTTCTCTTGGCAACCTATTCCAATGTCTCACCACCCTCACAGTAAAGAATTTTTTCCTTATACCCAATCTAAATCTATCCTCTTTCAGCTTAAAGCCATTCTCCCTTGTCCTATCGCTACCTGCCCTTGCCCTTTCCAGCTTTTTTGTAGGCCCCTTTTAGGTACTGGAAGGTGCGCTAAGGTTTTCCTGAAGCCTTCTCTCCAGGCTGAACAATCCCAACTGTCTCAGCATGTCACCTCAATATGGGCATTTTGGGAGCATTTTGCTGGACAGGTGGCTTTAAGGTTTATGGTTAAGGTAAACACAGGTGCTCAGTTGACTGAGGAGAACATGAGATGGTGCTTGGACTGTAGTATGTGAAGGAAAACACATCTGACAGTTTCAAGGATTGTTCAGTGTTTCTCATGGTGGTGTAATGGTGGCTGAGAACAGGATCTTGAGCGAGATACATTTGTATCGAGCTGCATGATCAGGGTAGCCCATCTGTCCCCCCATCCAACAGTATGTACATATGCCTATTTACCCCTTTTTCCTTGGCCTTGGAAAGTACAGGTTTACTGATGTTTTACCTGCTGTTGATAGCATGAGAAAATGTCATCCTTCAAGCCTCAAAGAGTCACCTTAAACTCAGAAATAATTTTTCTGTGAGCATACCATTGTCTGTCTTTCATTCACTGTGCTTTTTTCTGCCTTCCTCTAAGAAATCCTCACAGTTGAAGAGAGGGGACAAAGGACAAATTTTATCCATACAGATAAAGAAAAGAAAAAATCAATGCAGAGAATTCTGCTTCTCAGATACCCAGATGGTATGTACTTTGCTCTTATGCCATGCTGATTTGAAGGGTCATGCTATTTCCTTGATTTTAAAAATTTTGGAGGAATTTGTTTTCTAACTCCAAGATTTTCAAAGACAGTGCAAGTTGCCTTCCCCTGTACAGACAGTGTAGCTCGGCTGCTGGGGATCCCCTGTGTCTGTTGTGGACATCCATTTTCTCACATAAATAACAGTTCAGACATTATACAAGACCTATACTTTTAGAATAAGTAAAACTTAGTGCCATACAAGATCAGATGATCTTGTAGTCCTTTCAAATTAATATAATGAAAGCATATAGACAGTTTTTATGAGGACTCTAGCAGCAAGGTTAGCAGAACTGCTAAAGGTTATGAGCTGAATTTGAGACTATGGAAATATAAACTATATCTCAAAACTTTGCCAAAAAATTTCATCAGGGATCACAACACAAGGATTCCAGACAAAATTTCTCCTCTTACATAACCAGTCAGTATTAAGGCAGCTGTTTCATGTAACTTTTCTTTTGGGGATGGTTTTTACACTTTTGTGAATAACCTATATGGATTTGGATCTTTCTGACTAATTCCTGTCACCTTTGACATTATGTGAGTGTTCAGTCTAGAGTCCATAAAGTGAAGTGCCTGTACACATGGATTATTTCCATGAAAGAGATGAGGAAGAGAAGCTTCAAGATGCTAAGGCATGCTTTGAAAATTAGGGTTTCAGTCCTTCAGAACCAAGAAAATCCTTCTCTAACCTGAATAGGCAATCTACTTCTTATTGACGCTGTAATTCAAGGGAGAAAACTACTGAACTGCAGCTCAGTTTTTACAATAGGCTTGAGTTTCCCTTTTTCCCTGTGGAATATTCCTTTTTATTCCAAAACAAGCTCCCCTGCCAAATCCAGATACCAGGTCCCTCTGATTTCTTCATGATCAGCCTCTAAACCCTGTTTTCCTCCAGTCATGTCCTTTCTGTACTTCCTGAGCCTATTGATCCTCACCTACACACAGTGCCACTGATATGCCCCTGATGCCGCAGCTGACGGGAGTTAAACCTTCTGGGGTGAATTAGCTTTGGCTTCAAGCTGGCAGGTAGTAGATAGAAAATAAATGGGTTTGGGAGCTCTGGGGACATTACTGGTGCTGCTTTAAAGGAGCCAATGTAAAATGAATACAGCTAAATGAAAGAAAAACTATTTACTTTCCTTCATCTAAGCTTTGCTTTCAGGCAGAAAAAGAAGTAGGATTGGAAAAGGGGAGGAATCCAGGTCAGCAAATGATGCCCCCAGAGTCACACAAGATATGAAGTTGGGCCTGAGTATAATTTGGCTCCCGCATTTAACTGCATTAGGCCAATAAACCATTTTTATTACTACACACAAAGCAGACTTGCCAGCCATCTCTACTTTTACTGAAGGTCATTAATTTCTTTTTAAAATACAATGCATTCCTCCCTGAAAAAAAACTCTCATGAAACATAAATTTTAAGTTTAGAGAGATGTAGTTACAGATGAGTATTTAAAAATAATATCCACTATTATTCACTTTTTGGCACTATTTCATACAGCATTTCAACATATATTTTAAAAGTTTAAATAAAGCGAAGGAATTAGTTTAGAAAACCTCTTTTTTTTAAGCAGATGACTTTCCTTAAAGATTTCTAAGTCAGCATTTGGAAAAACGTGGGGTCATGTCAGCAAAATGTATGCTTTGTTTCAATAAATTCATTAGCAGGTGGGTCATTTACTCTGATGCAAAGTGCCAAGTTACAGAGGTCAATGGATTTATAAGGTTCAAAGAGGAGAATTTACAGCCCCAAAGAGGGATGGCTGGCATGAGGAATTGCTCCCACAGTTGTGAGCTGCTAGAGTCAGAGCAGACTCCTGACCAACAAAAACTCATCTGGCACCAAGAAACTTTGTTCCTGGAAGGTTTACTCCACAGCTATAGTTCACATAAATTGTACAGGAGACTAATATTTCTATTATTATTATTATTGTTATTATTACTTTTTATTTACATTGCAGAGGTGCCCAGAGGCCCCATGCAGGACCGTGTTTCGGCTATGTTCTGGTCTACATGAACACAAAGATATTGTCAACCTTGAAGGCAATCTGAAGTCACCATATGAAGCGATATATGAAGAGATAAAAGTAAGATATAAAATTTAAAACAACTTTATAGTGAGATTTATACACTTTATACATTTAAAAATCTGCCCCCATGGTTTGTTCTATTTTATGAAGACTGATCTAGGGAAAATATCTAAGGGTGAAGGAGGTAGTTTTCTGCTAACTGCAGGAAGGCTTTTTCCTCACTTCAGAAGCAGCACATAGTCATGCACAGAAAAGCAAACCATTGCCTTGAACACAACTGCAGGGCAATGAGAACCTTTGCAAGGAAAAGAAAATCAATTTCTAAGGTTTGAGGTTTGGTCACAAGCCAAGAAACTAGATTCTCCTCAAGGTTTGCTGAGCTTTCCAAATCCTCTCACAATGCTAGGAGAGGTTTGCAGGGAAAGTTAGGCTGACATATGGTTTACAATGGATTATGCATAGTCTTTATTCAGTTCTTAAGGTTTGAGATGAAATTCCTATTGGGCTTTGAGGTTTATTCAAATCAAAATGATGGGCTGCAAACTCACTCAAGCCTATTAAAATGATTCACATGAATCTCTGCAAGCTGAAATCAGATAGTTGCAAACTGGAGCCCTAAGAAATTTTTGAACCAGTGAGAACAATAGGAGTTTTGATCCTGACTTGATTTAGAGCAGTAATATAGGTAAATTCGGCTTTTTAAATTTATAACAAGCAGAAAATGCAAGAATCACCCAAAGAATAAGGATTATGCAAAGGCCAGGAAAGCATCTATTGGCAGCTGTTTTCAGTGCTGGAGTTTCCACCAGCAGCACTGCAATTTCCACTAAAGCATCAAAAGATTAAAATACCCTTCTATTGTCTTCAGACACTTGTTCCATTCAGAAACATGATGTTTATACTTCTCAAACCTAAATTTTACCATAACCATAACAATTGAACATTCATATGACGATTAGTGGTCTCCCATAATGAAAATTCTAATCCTAAAAAAGGGAACCATATACACATTTAGAAAAACAAAATTATATCTATAATGTGTGTGTATATATATACGTATATATATATATACACACACACACACACATTTTCAGGCTTTCTTAAAATTCAATTATCATCAGTACAAATGAAATCAGTCACCACATTAAATTATTGACAGCTTAGAAATAAGTAAAAGTAGAATGGGGAACGCTCTGCAAAGTGAAATATGCTCACAAGAGCCACTTTATTTTTTAATTTAAAGAAATTAAATTAAAAATCTATTTTAAATCCTCTTTCAGGTGAAAAGTTTCTTTTTAGGTAATGAGTTCATCTGTCATAGGTTTCTCAAATGTGCAAAAATGAGTAGGTTTCTGATTGCAAACAATATATGGCATGAAACAAAAAAAATTAGTTATTTGTATAGCAAGGAGATAGTTTTGCCATTTCATTTTCTCCATGATTTATACAGCTGTTATGTCACAATACAACTAAAAACTGCTCTTAGAGTCTGTTTTTTCTTAAAAATAATTGCTATTACTCTGAGTTAGGAGATTCTGTATTAGCTGAATGTTGGAATTGTCCCCTGCCTCCCACTCTGTCTATTAAGAAGGCTCACACCTCATAAATAAATGCAGCTAATAAAACATTTTTTTTTAACTTATCAAAAACAGGCAAATACAGAAAAGTTACATTTGCTATTAACACATGGGTTGTGATGAAGTGTTCGACTAGAGCAGTGGTACCACAGCACGGACAAGAACTTTGAAGGCAAAGCTTTGGTAGCACCGTGTAGCCTGTGCTGTGTACCCCTCTCCCCACGCCAGCTGGCTACTTGCTGCCTCTCCCTCAGGATGCCCCTTCTGGCTACTGACACATCTGGCTCCCTCTCATCCTGTTCTGTTGGCTCTCTTGCCTTTCTTTCAGTGACTCTTCCTATTTGGTTAACTGTTTCCAGCTAGCTAATCTCCATTTTCCAACTTGCAGCGCAAGCATGATATTTGTCACAGTGAAATAAATCTCACAATGCTTCTGAACAATTTAAAATTTTAACTTATATTATGTCATACACTTTTGTGTATCCCTAGGTTTATTTTCTACATGTAGCTGCCAATTGATTCAAATGATAGGGCAGAGTCAGCTGGTTTTTTTTATTCTCCTGCCAGTTTCTTGGTATATTACTGGTGCCCTCTACAGAATCCTTAACAAAAAAATGTAGAATGAAAAAATTTCTTCAACAATGATGGCATTTCTATGTTACCATTTTATCACAGAAAAAACCCGATTTCCTCATGAAAATTTGAAATAGAATTTTGATGGTTTTATATTGGCTTTGCTTTGAAGTTGGGAAGTAGATTCCATTTTAAAAAAATGTTTCACCAGGAACAATTGTAATGATGAAAAGACACATGAAACAAGATGGAGAAATTGCTCCAAAAGGAATGAGATGTAAAATTTCATTTTTACATCAAATAACAATTCTTCAAGGTAAAACTTGTCTTTGGAATGTGTCCACTAAGAAGTAACACAGAAGCAGGAGCAGTCCAAATAAACTATATTTAATTTAAAACCATTTAAAAGATGACAATTTTCATTTCCAGCCATTATAAGAGGTGATAGCCTGTTACCCATACCATTAGGCCACTGGGAGCATCTTAATTGGTTTGCAAAGCCCTAATTCACAAGTGTGTATAGCCACATGCCTTTCTTTCCAGCCCCAATCCAACCCGGAGTAACAGCAGTGTGTGTAACCAGAGCAGAACCAGAGCCAAGGCTCTGTACAGGGAGCAGGGGTGGTTGCCTATGACAATGTGATATTAGGGGCAATAAGGTGTTTAGTAACTGTTTATGATGCAGATGTGAGAACATAGTGGCACCTGTAGTTTTTTCAAATGTCTTAGGCTGTTTCAAAGTGTGTGTGTGGGATGTGTAAGGCTCCATTTCTGAACATATTTCCCCCGTGACCTAAAGCCATGTTCCTCCCCCACCTCACTCCTCTTTTTTCTTACGTCCTCTGAGTATAATTCAATTAAGAATAAGACATGTTTTCCTACTTGCTAAAGGGAAGCATGTGTTATTCGTTAAAAAATTGGCTGGCACAAATGGGTGGCCTGTAGATAACATACCAGTTTATACTGCATTCCTTTTTTTTAAATTAGACTTTCCCTCTTGTCCAAGTCTCTCTCCTACCCCCTTGTTTATCAATTTCTGCCTTCTAGATGTCTTTCCACATTTATGTTGAAGTGGCATGTGAACCCAGAGCAGTAAGACTTCAGAAAAAGTCTGAGGAACACAATGTTTATTTCCTTGGAGACCTCCTTCTCCAGCAGATCCTGGGAGATCTTGGTCGGAATTCCTACCACCTGCTTTGCTTTGGTTTCTGTCACTATCACATCTGAATTCTTCTGGGTGGCATACGCACACAGCACGGAAAACAGGGCTCCTGTCTGGTCCTCATGTTTTGCTGGAAACGAACAGTCAAATTTCTTCATTCAGCTCCTTCATCACATTAAAAAAAAGCTTTGTGATAAACAGGTGTCCTTTGATACCCCTCTGATGGTACGACCCTGACTGGATGCCAGGTGGTCACCAATGCCATTCTGTCACTGGCCTCCTCAGCTGGGCAAGGCAGAGAAAATAGAATAAAAGGCATGTGGGTCAAGTTAATGACTTAACTTCACTCCACTCCCAATTTGCTATACCTTGCTATACCCAAGAGGTGCAAGGGATGGGGAATGGGGGCTGCAGTCGGTCTGTCTCACGTGGTCTCTGCCACTACTTCCTTCTCAGGAGCACAATCCTTCACGCTCTTTCCCTTTTCCAGTGTGGGTCCCCCACAGGTTCACAACTCCTGCCAGCAAACCTGCTCCAGCATGGGCTTCCCTCTCCACAAGGCCACAGGTCCTGCCAGGATCTTGCTGCAGCATGAATCTCCTTTGGGCATCCCCCTACTCCAGGGAGGAGTCCTCCATAGGCTGCAGGTGGATCTCTGCTCCATTGTGGCCCTCCATGTGCTGCAGGGGCACAGCTGCCTCACCACGGGCTGCACCATGGGCTGCGGGGGAATCTCATTGCCAGTGCCTGGAGCACCTCCTGTCCCTCCTTCNTGAAATAGAATTTTGATGGTTTTATATTGGCTTTGCTTTGAAGTTGGGAAGTAGATTCCATTTTAAAAAAATGTTTCACCAGGAACAATTGTAATGATGAAAAGACACATGAAACAAGATGGAGAAATTGCTCCAAAAGGAATGAGATGTAAAATTTCATTTTTACATCAAATAACAATTCTTCAAGGTAAAACTTGTCTTTGGAATGTGTCCACTAAGAAGTAACACAGAAGCAGGAGCAGTCCAAATAAACTATATTTAATTTAAAACCATTTAAAAGATGACAATTTTCATTTCCAGCCATTATAAGAGGTGATAGCCTGTTACCCATACCATTAGGCCACTGGGAGCATCTTAATTGGTTTGCAAAGCCCTAATTCACAAGTGTGTATAGCCACATGCCTTTCTTTCCAGCCCCAATCCAACCCGGAGTAACAGCAGTGTGTGTAACCAGAGCAGAACCAGAGCCAAGGCTCTGTACAGGGAGCAGGGGTGGTTGCCTATGACAATGTGATATTAGGGGCAATAAGGTGTTTAGTAACTGTTTATGATGCAGATGTGAGAACATAGTGGCACCTGTAGTTTTTTCAAATGTCTTAGGCTGTTTCAAAGTGTGTGTGTGGGATGTGTAAGGCTCCATTTCTGAACATATTTCCCCCGTGACCTAAAGCCATGTTCCTCCCCCACCTCACTCCTCTTTTTTCTTACGTCCTCTGAGTATAATTCAATTAAGAATAAGACATGTTTTCCTACTTGCTAAAGGGAAGCATGTGTTATTCGTTAAAAAATTGGCTGGCACAAATGGGTGGCCTGTAGATAACATACCAGTTTATACTGCATTCCTTTTTTTTAAATTAGACTTTCCCTCTTGTCCAAGTCTCTCTCCTACCCCCTTGTTTATCAATTTCTGCCTTCTAGATGTCTTTCCACATTTATGTTGAAGTGGCATGTGAACCCAGAGCAGTAAGACTTCAGAAAAAGTCTGAGGAACACAATGTTTATTTCCTTGGAGACCTCCTTCTCCAGCAGATCCTGGGAGATCTTGGTCGGAATTCCTACCACCTGCTTTGCTTTGGTTTCTGTCACTATCACATCTGAATTCTTCTGGGTGGCATACGCACACAGCACGGAAAACAGGGCTCCTGTCTGGTCCTCATGTTTTGCTGGAAACGAACAGTCAAATTTCTTCATTCAGCTCCTTCATCACATTAAAAAAAAGCTTTGTGATAAACAGTTGTCCTTTGATACCCCTCTGATGGTACGACCCTGACTGGATGCCAGGTGGTCACCAATGCCATTCTGTCACTGGCCTCCTCAGCTGGGCAAGGCAGAGAAAATAGAATAAAAGGCATGTGGGTCAAGTTAATGACTTAACTTCACTCCACTCCCAATTTGCTATACCTTGCTATACCCAAGAGGTGCAAGGGATGGGGAATGGGGGCTGCAGTCGGTCTGTCTCACGTGGTCTCTGCCACTACTTCCTTCTCAGGAGCACAATCCTTCACGCTCTTTCCCTTTTCCAGTGTGGGTCCCCCACAGGTTCACAACTCCTGCCAGCAAACCTGCTCCAGCATGGGCTTCCCTCTCCACAAGGCCACAGGTCCTGCCAGGATCTTGCTGCAGCATGAATCTCCTTTGGGCATCCCCCTACTCCAGGGAGGAGTCCTCCATAGGCTGCAGGTGGATCTCTGCTCCATTGTGGCCCTCCATGTGCTGCAGGGGCACAGCTGCCTCACCACGGGCTGCACCATGGGCTGCGGGGGAATCTCATTGCCAGTGCCTGGAGCACCTCCTGTCCCTCCTTCTGCACTGACCTCTCTGTCTGCAGGGTTGTTCCTCTCAATATTCTCACTTGTCTCTTCCCACTGCTACGGTGCCGGATTTAGTTCCCCTCCATAACTGTCCGAAAGGTGCTACCACAATTGCTGATGGTAGCACCATCAGCCATTGGACCAGCCTCCTGGCCAGGGGTGGGTCCATCTTGGATGGCATTGACCCTGTTGGACATGGGGAAGATTCTGGAAGCTTCTCAAAGAAGCCACCCCTGTAGAGACCTTGCTACCAAAACCTTGCCATGCAAGCCCAATTCAGTCTCATAGGAAATCCCTTGCCCCTTATGCACAGGTTCCCACAGCCTAGAGTTTCAAACTGTGCTGAGGACAAGAAACACCACTGTTACCATTACCCCAGTAAAAGTTTCTGTTCACACAGGCAGAAACTTTAAGTCTCATGTGTAGTGAGCAAAGTAAAACACATTTCAGACTTAAAGAATTTTAATCCTTGAAAAGCTGAAGATTCCCTTACAGAAAGTCTGGTTAAAAGGAAGAAGAGCTAATGCCAGACTCTCCTAACTAGAGTTGGTCAGGACCTCATTAACTGAGTGGCTCTCCTTAGCCTCACAGCTAAAATAAACAGAATTTTTCCTGACAGAGCTGTGATGCTTCTTTGCAAGTAACAGAGCGCTCTCTCTTCTGATCCCCAGTGCCTTGCGCTGGAGCATTCCCCAAACCTGGCTGTGCTCCTTCACAGCAGGGTAAGCCTTCCCTGAAAAAAGACCTTTTACAATTCTTTTAGCTTTCCAGTGCTAGTTAAAAAAAAAAATCCAAGGTAAGAAGAAAGAGCGGAGTTTGGTAATGAAAAACTTGCAGCAGACAGACAAAGTATTGTTTTCAACTCTATTTAAGATATTTCAAATCTGTATTGCTTACTCAACGTATTGATATTTAACAAACAAGTCTATTAATGGCATTGGTTTCATATTAAGCTGGTCAACTTTTCCAAGGCCATCAGGGCTGTTAAACAGAGATGGAACAAAATTATAAATGCTCATCTTACGAAATATTTTGGCACTTTCATTTCTAATTTAGAACACAAGATTTTATCAAAATATTTTATTTCTAATGAATTGCAAGTTGTAAATTATTTTAATATGTGTTTAGTGGCAAAAATAAAGAATACTGTTGGATTCAATGTATTAGTCTTGATGTTTTTTCTGATTATTACTTTTTTTGTATTTCATGACAGATAGTAGTGCTTACTGTGGTGTCATACCAAAGAATTACAGTGTTTCTGGTCTCAGAGTAAGTTTAAGTGTTTATAAAATGCTTAATGCAAAATAAAAGAAGAGATATTTTAGTTATTTTGCTGTTAAATCGCATTTTATGTACAAGTGACAAAATAATGAAATGGTGCAAAAATAATGCCTATAAAATGAAAAATACTATTTCAAACACATGAGTTTCAAACAGTTTTTAAATCACTTTTCATAAGAAATACTGGGAAACACTGTTCTTTATGCATGGAATGCCAACAAAATTCATAATGTTGGGGAAAAAAAATCTAATTCTTCAAATACTAATTTCCCAAGGACACTTCTTCCACTGAAGAATTTCCAGTCAGGCATACATTGACTCATTTACCAGACGTACTTTTTTCTTTAGTAATCATAAACCCAGACAGCTTACCTTTCAGAGAATGAAATGACCAACTAGAGGAGAGGATGCTTATGAAAAAATTCAGAGCAGTGCCTTCAGCAAAGCATGCAGCAAAGATACAGAGGAGCACCTTCCTTAAAACAGGCATGTTATAAGTGCACAAACAGGAGAGGGCCGTTTGTCAGCAAACTGAGAATCTTAAAAAGAAATACATATACATATATACATATAGATATACATATACATATACACATCTATATGTTGGCCTGAAGAAGAAATTATGTGCCTGAAGCCTCTACTTTTTTCCAGGTAGATGAGGCGAGATAATAAAATAAATTGTTTCTTCCTACAATCCTTGGCAGTCTGAATAAAAGCAGACTTTTCACTATTAGCAGAATCAGGGAAAAAAAGTATATTGTTAAATTGCAGAAAACTCTTAGTAAATAAAAAAGTGTTGTGCCAAAAACTAACTCTAAAGCAGCACAAGAATTTTGAAGAGTGATCCTCTGCACTCACTTTTAGTCAAACCTGTGGATTGCCAAAGGAACAGCAAGCATAATTCAACTGCATAAATATTAAGCAGTCTAACCCAGCAGGTTATTGGATTTCATACAGGACATGACTGACTGGAGAGCCCTTCTGCTGCGTGTCAGTGCCAGCAGCACGGCTCTCTCTCATCTCCTGCCTGGCACTCCTGCTCCACCAGCAGCTTTCATGGGCTCTCGTTGCTGTGCTTTGGCCTTTCTCTTCTTGCTTTCAAGGAATTCCAGACCACAACAACAAAGCACAAGAATTAGAACTTGCTTTCTGATAACATTTTGAAAATTCCTATTTCAGTCAATTTTTCTTCATTTTCTAACAGTGAGATTCCGTTAATGATATGAACCAGAGAGACTATCGCGGGTGACTAGATCACGTGAGATAGGAGAGATGATTGCTCTCACTCTCGCTGGTTCTTTCCACAGCGTTTGAAATAACATATTTAGGGCATGAAGAGTGTCATTACATTACAGGTACGTGACAAGAAGAAAAGATAAAGAACTAGACAACAGGCTTGCATTATTTTACAAATGACTCTCATTACTTCTCTTTCAGTATCTATAATGCTTCCTTGCAGCACATGAGAAAGGAATTTGAAAATGGGATATGATACAACTCATTGCTTTCTAAATCTTCAGTTCCTGCTCATCTGCAACAAAAGTTATTATTTGATCAGCTTAGAAGGGATTCACCTCTTTTCTCAAACTTAAAATGTCCTATTACATGAAAATCTGATGTTTTTCATTCTCATCTAATTCTATAACAAAAGCAGTGCATCTGAAATGAGCTAAAAATGGTACATGCAATGCTAAACACTCACCTAACACTTTTGCACAACACCTTCTGTCCCCAAGAAATAACCACTGATACACTTACACAGGTTATTAATGTTTTAAAAAAATGCAACGCAAAGTATTACTCACTCTAGTCAAAACTCTGGATCTCTTAGAATAAGAAGCTGGTGAGCAGAGACAAATATATTATCCGTGCAAACCCTCTTATTTGCACACGGTCTTTGCTCAGTCCTGTTTCTCTGAAGAAAAAAAATTAAAAAAAAAAATAGCAGGCAACAGCTTCCTTGCTCAGAAATCCCCGCTGTAGCCCCTGCAGTTTACTCTGGGCCCCGAGAAGTTCTTGCTTCTCTTTTCTCTGAGGACTGCACTCATATTCCTTCAACATCTCTGCATCCAAAACAGATAGTTTGCTAAAAATTTTGTAACCCCTCTGCATGTCTCCCCTACAGCTGGGGAATCCCTGGTTAGACCCACTTATGTCAACCTTTGCATGCCAAACAGCTTGGGTTTTTCTTCCAAATCCTTTAGGAAAATCAAATTATTTTTGCTATAAAACCTTAAGCTCCTCAGGGTCCTAGAAACTGCAGAAAAAAGTTGTCTGAGAACACCTCCACGTATTTGGAGGTCTGTCGCTGTGGCAACATGGACGGCGAGGAAAAACGAAGGTTCGAGCTGAAGGGAAGATTGAGAGAAAGTGAATTATTTATTTAATTATAGGTGGGATTTATATAATCTTCGCATTGGTACATGGTAAAAGATCATTGGTCTCTGGTCTAACTACTTCTCTAAGCGATTGGTTGGATTGTACGAAACTTATTGTCAAAAAATTTTTTACTTAGATTCATAACAACCTTACATGTAAACAACAGGTGCAAGATGTTTAGAAAACTGTCTTGCTTCTTCGCACGAGAACCAACAACTTTCTCACAGAATACTTGTAAAATGCTCGATTTTTCCCTGCTAGCAGCTTTTCAGCATCCACAGAGGTCAAACCACATGTACAAAGATATAGACAAGGGAGATGATAGGCCCACAGCGTGTGGAGGCAGTGCTTCAACCTGCTTGGGAAAGGTAAGGGAGGGTGACGTGCTCAGAGGCACAGGACAGAGATTGAGAGATGACTCCACGGGAGCTGAAATGGTACACCAGGCATCAACAGCTGAGGGATGGTCATCAGTACCATGGGCTGGAGTTTTTCAATTCAGGGCCTAGCTGGTGTTTTACCTAAGAGCCACACACATTTGGCAAGGCGCACAGATTGCTGCAGAGATCCCAGTGCTGCCACTGCTGGGAAACTCAGAAACAATGTTCCCATGGTCTAGGCTGCAGACAGGGCTCTACCACCCAGTAACCCTGAAAATGGGTGAGCAGTGGGCAATGATTCTGATGTCAGCACCCTGGAGCCAAAACTACTTGATTTCCCATTCAAAAATGAAGCAGCACTGTCATAGGAAGCAGAGCTTTCCCAAACTTCCATGCCTTAGGCATGAGAGAACGGTTTGCTCAGCACACCACCTCCACACCACAAGGACAATTAACTCGGGTTGTAATTGTCTAGCTGAGCATAGCAGCTTCCTTTGGTGAACCCGCACTACTAACAGTGCATCCGAAACAGTCGTGCCTCTTCAGTTCGAGTTCCTAAAGCTAACATTTTACTGTTTTCAGCACAATTAAATTAATCCTAGATTTAATCCTGCTGTTTTAAATCTTTGCCTGTAACTGCAAATGTACTGCTAATGCACCATGATTCAGGCAATACAAAATTTGCCAAGACTGGAGGTGGATGCTAAAACTGGTGTCAACCAAAATTTTAGAATGGTTGTCTTTCTGCTGGACTTTTGCAGGCAGACCCAGAAATTGAACCCAGCTGCCTCTATTGCTTAATAGTGTCTGACAAAAGAGTTATATAGATGACTGAGATATGAGGGTTAAACAAGAACACAATTAGAGTTGCTTAGTGCATGTGCACAGCCCATGGTAAAAGTAAACCACTATATTAGTGCTTTGTGGTGGACCAATTACTTCAGCCGTGAAATACTTAATTGTGTTCCAGGCCAGGCTCTCAAATGATTTAACATGAGTGTAGCTCTAATATATTTATATTCAGTGAGTTATAACAGTATGTAACAGCTGAGGATCTGGTACAGTCTCCATGTCTCACAAATACAGTCTCTGAAGGCTGCTCTTAGCTTTTTCTACTCGTATTTCCCTTATGAGCAATAGCAGAATTTTTGTCAATCACTTGAGAGACACTGCTTTTGGATGTGCTAATTTAATTCAGTGGGACAGACAGATCTATAGCAGCTGGCAGCAGACAAAGGATGGGCTGAAGGAGGTTTTCTAAAGTTAATACTATTCTTGGTGGAGATAATTGCAGACTTTTAGAAGCCAACCAATGAGCTCACAGAGCCACAGTAAACTCTGTGCATCTGAGGGGGCAGGGGAGAGCAGCATTGTCTTCTGCACAGCTCTGCATTCAGAGATATGTGACTCATGGGAAGCCGGTCCGAGAAGTTTCAGTAGAGCCATCAGTTCGCTGCTAGAACTGAAATGCTCCACAAGATCAAATATTCCTGCTAGTGCTTCACTTCTGTAGAAAACTGGGGGAAAATACTGAATTAAAACTTCTCACCAATACTGAGCTGCCCAAGACAAGTTTTGATGGGTTGTGAACACTTCAGAGAAGACAAAAATGAGAAATGTTTGAACAGTATGCAATAAATGAAATTAAATAAAGTACAAAATCTTTTCTTAGGAGAGAGAAATGCCTAAAGAGTAAGTGAAAAATGGCAGAGTAGACAGGAGACTGCAAACAGATACCAACATGTTACAAACTTAGTCAACCAGCTGGTGCTGTTAAAATAATTAAGTTATTCTTGTTTGTTTTGACTGGCATGTGATTTAATAAACAGAAGAGGTAAGCCGCCCCATGTATCCTTTCTGGAGCCACATCTAGAGAACGGTGTCATCATTTGAACTCACCACATTATGAGAGCTCTAAAAAGTTATACCCAGCGAAAAGAATGAGGAAAGCCTGAAAAATCCAATCAGTCCAGAAAATACAATACACACTCTTTTTTTCCATGCTTTTTCTTGGCAGAAGCACTAGCTTTCCCAGGTCAAAGCCTTTGTTTCCTCTCATCTGTACCTTCCCTATTGGTTTCATTTTTCATGAGGGGTTTTGGGTCTGTTTTATTTTCTATTTTTTCATACGAACAGTATGTCAGCACTGAGCAGCCAGTAGAAATGGCTAGTCACAGGTAAAAATACCTGAAATAGGGTTTTTTGCTGGAATTAAGTAGTCCTCCAAGACTGCACAGGGTATAAGTTTTACAATATACATTTTAAGATGATCAACTATTGACATTCCCAGAAGACTTGGTTATTTTCCAAATTGGTTAAGATTTAGTAAATGAGATGCAGGATGTTACATAAACTTCTGACCATAATGACAGATTAGCACTGGAACATATTATGTAGAATGGATATGAAATCTTTCTCTAAGGCTGGCTAAGCAATGTGAATTTGTAGTACATGAACATACAATTTAATGTAGGCTATACAGGTGACTGACACACACGAGTCAGCCCCGGGGTGGAATGTAATGTAGGTGACATGTAAAGGCAGTTTAATCCATGCCATAACATGGGCCAAAGCCAGGCATCACAATGCAACACATTATAAATTAAAACTTTTGAGCATCATAAAATACTGTGCCGTGCTCATCTCCTCTTATCTTAGAGTAGTCTGTAGCTCAGGATTTCCCAGGCTTTTTTTTCCATGAATAAAAAGCACTATCAGCAGTGGCAACTGGTTTCTACCA
The DNA here is from genome assembly GCA_013398015.1 of Oreocharis arfaki. Classification (NCBI taxonomy): domain Eukaryota; kingdom Metazoa; phylum Chordata; class Aves; order Passeriformes; family Paramythiidae; genus Oreocharis; species Oreocharis arfaki. Next base: position 164,762 of record VZRR01011205.1, on the reverse strand, counting down.
GCAGTGGTGGCAGCAGCACTCACTGACATCCTGGGCCATCCTGCCTTGAAACAGCTCATAAATCACCAACGGTTCATTTAGCATAGTACCCCATTACGTGGGCAGATAGATCTGAGGTAGCTCTGTTTGAGCCTGGAAAGGTGGCCAGGAACATTTAGAAGCAACAGGAATAGCTGCCCATGATTAAGTCTATAGCATTCTTTCTTCAGGCAATACACAGTCAGTTTCTATTTCAAGGTAGTCAGAGCTTTGTGTTACTGACTGTACCATAATTTGGGTAATGTACACAATTGTACTGCAGTCCTGTCCACTTGTTATTTAAACTTAACTATCCTAGAGGAGCTACAAAGGCAATGCATTAAAAAAAACCTAAAACATAGCAGATCATCCTCACAACTTCTTGTGATCAGTGTTTTTGTTTCCCACCCAGTTGTCAAAATGACTATCCAGCCACATATGTTATTTCTGTTAATTTTCATCTCACACTTCTCTCACTTCAGTGAAATTAATCTAGAATCCAGCACAATAACCATGGCTTAAAATACTAACAATTTAATTCAAATACTCTGCAGAAAAAGACCCCAAACCATTGTTAGAAGGTATAGCAGTATTGAGAATTAGACCATAACATCCTGAACTGTAGCCTTGGAAGCTGAGAAGGTTCATATTGTTTCAATCTTAGCATTCGGAACAGGAGATTCAGATTCCACTTCAGAGTTATTCTGGTGCTGGGAAGACCCCTAATTAACACTCTGTGAATATTTTCTGCTAATTGACAAGCTTTATAAAAATAGCCCTGCTTTTTAAAAGTTTCCAGTGTAGCTTTCTTTCACTTATTTTTAAATGGGAAATAGTTCAAGAGGCTGACAAACTTTTGAGCTAGACTTTTCTGAGATACTGATGAGGTTTGCAATATCATCATGACAGTATCACTGTCATTTAAAGTCAGCTATGCTCCCAGTTTCTGAGAATCTAGCCATCCTACCAGTAGTAATAGCCAAAGCAGAGTGGAATGGATGCCATCTCTCCACATGGGAGATGGTTTCATCAGAGCAAATACTGTCTGGGGACAAGACTCTTTGTTCTACTTCAGTCTTATGCACCTGCAGAGTAAGCCAAACGTAACCAGCTGACCCAGCTGAAGGGACTACAATTCCTCCATTGTAGAAATTAAGCACCCTGGATAACCTGGGTCATTTTCAGGAGTATCATTTACTGTTTAGTCAAACTGATAGCAACTTAAAACTTTCGGAAGCAATCTTCTGTTGGAATTTTCAGTAGCCTCTTTGTTGAAAGGCAAACAGTAATAAATCTCAAGTTGTTACAAACTCAGTATTTTATGTTAAGAGAGAAGAAAATTATTTTAAGCATGGCACATTTATTGGCATAAGATCATATATTATTACATCCAGCTTGTCTGTAGTAGAATAAGTACCTTCTGCATCCACAGAGAAACCTAAATAGATTGCCTGGCTGAAAAAAAAGTTTTATTTAAAACTCTGTAACCTCAGGCCATACTTTGAAAATCATTCTAATAAGGCCTCCACATGCTGGAAGTTCACTTGGTCAGTTTTCCAACTGATTAAATTGCCATGTGGGGTGACAAATGACTTTTCTATACTCTGTGGTTTGACTCATTAATCTCAGATATATATTGATGGCATAAACCATATCATATCACAGCTAGAGGTGGTGATGCACCTACTTTTTGAATTAATTATGATCAAATATTATTTTGAACTTGCATGTGACATAATTTGCTGATAAATTTGTGTTTTAAATTGAGATTGCAAATAGACTTGCTGTAAGTAAGATCACACGGTTTGAACAACCAGAAATGAATACGTATATGAGAATGTTCATTTGATGCTGCAATCTTTCAGACACAGCGAGTATCTGAAACACAGGAAAAAATTGGCCCACAGAGACTCCTTACTGCTATGCTCAGACTTCTTCCAATGACTGGCTGAAAACAAGCTCAGCTATTTCTACATTTTACTTCTCAGTCTGAACTGACTAGGAGGGAGCTGTCTCAAGGCACAGACAAATTAGACAGCTAACTAGAAACTGTCTAGTAAAAGAAAGAAAGACAGGATGTTCTAGCCTTCTTCCTCCCTGATGCTCTCCATTCTTGCTGTTATTGCAGCAGGATGGGTTGGAGTAACCAGGGGATGACAGTAGGGTTTTCAACAGCAATAGGGAGCATCCACAACCACCACGCCATACTCAGCCCGCTAAAAGCCCAGGAAACACAGAAGGTGAATAAGAAAAGAGGAAGAAAGAGAGGAGAAAATTGTTCCTGGTTCCAAGGAGAGTATGGTGAAGCTGGGCAATTCATAGGAGAAGAGATTTACTGTGAGATCTGCAGCGTACACCTTCCTATGGAAGTGCTTTCCCACCACACTTCAGCTGGGTCTCCAGGCTTTGCCTGTCTTCTAACCCTAGCTCTAAAACCAAGCCATGGCTTTTGCCATGGATTCCTGTCAGTAGCCCAGATGACAACCTTCTCCAGGGAGAGTTCTTCTTTTACAGCCTAGCCCTTCCTTTGAGGATCCTTCTCGCTCCCACTGAGCAGGACCTTTTATTCTGTTGTAAACATAACACCAACCTTATCCCTAACATTTCGACAACTCCCAGCTATACAAAGCCAGATGTCTCCATCCATTGCCTATGCACTTCCTCCAAAATTCAGCAAATCCCCCATAAATTTATTCCTCCCAAGAAAACTGTTTTATCATCCCCAATATCAGAACTGAGTCTTGCCTGAATAGCTGAGAAACTTTGGCCATTTCATGGTGAACTTGTTACCTTTGATCTATCTCTAAAAGATGCACCTGTCAGGATGTAAATGTGTACCTAGATATTTTGGAAGTTGTTGCCATGTGCCTTGTAGTGGATGGAGAGAATCACAAATCATACTAATTGCAAATGTGAGACACTTCATTTTTTCTTCAATTTACAGACAATTATTACACTTTGTAGTCACATTTCTCATACTTTGTAAATTACAGGTTTACCTGTAAACTCCAAGGTAACACTCAGCTGACTTTGTGCAGCCTCTTCAAATCAAATTAATGGATTTTTTTGGGGAAGAACATTCCCCTGAGAGGAAGTAAAACCAGGAGAATCCCCATCTCCTGTCAAGGGCAATTTCTGACCTACCAAAAGTCACATGGTCTGTGTGTAAGTCTCATTGGATCCCAGAACTTGACTTCTATACCTTGCTTCTATGCAATAGGTGTATGCATCGTAGATATTTGCAGTGTAGCACCCAGGCATCTCTCTGACTGCATGGTTCTCTGACTCCCCCTCTGCTCTGCCCTCACAATCCCCCACCTGAAGTGCTGCAGATGTATCCCTGTCCATGGCAGGGGGTTGGAACTGGACGATCTTTAAGGTCGTTTCCAACCCAAACCGTTCTACAATTCTGTGACCAACACCATCCATATACTTCTAGTTTGCTTTATATAACTGATCACTGATCTTTGATCACAATTTGGTAAGTTTTGGGATCTCTGAAAACAAACTTCCCCAAGTGTACATACAGCGATCTGACACCTTGAGTATTGGTACTAGTACTAAAGCTGAAGTCTCTCCCAGCTCCCTGCAACACATTCCTTTGGAGAAAAGAAATCCTCTTTCCTCTGTTCATCCTATGTAAAAGGTGCCATGGTCTCAGGTTACAGAAAGGGACAATACTGTACACACAGTACAACGCAACTTATTCCACAGAATGACACTTGCTTAGCTATTCTATATATATCTTTATAATATGCTTATAATAGAATTGCTCTGAAAATTTATATGACCCTCCCCCTCAGAGGTGTTCCGTGAAACACTCTGCTGGATTCCTACCTAAACTACAGGTTCCTAAAATGTAGGAGTTGACTATCTGCAGTTGAATATTTTTATAATTAAAATAATGAATGCTTGCTATTGAAGATAAATTTAAATTCATCAATAAGCTTACCTAAACTGAGATGTGGGGCAAGATTTTCCCCACTCCCCAAGTTCCTAGTGTATAACCTGACCAGTCTACAACCAGTCCAGAGCATCTTTTTGGTTTACTAAAATTGTTCCTAAAAATTGAACCAATTTATAGAATCTTAAGCTTACAACTTCTCACAACACACTGCCAGGGTCCCTCTAGCCCTGTGTCTATCTCTTCTAATAAGCCATTCCTAAATGTTCTCTCCTGAAACAGAAGGATCATTAGTTTCAGGTACTTATCATAAGGTTTCAAAGGGTACCTAAAAATAGGTCACACCGATAAGAGTTTCATTTGACAAATGTCAGGCTTTTCTAATACTTCCCTTTGTAAGACAAAGGGCAAGCCAACATTTTCACAGCTGTCAAGTAACTCTCTGCACTGAAACACAGCAGAATAAAACCTGACAGTGAACCATCGCCACATCTGAGTCCTGATTACATAAGGTAGTATAGGAAAATGAGTGTTCTTCAGATTAACTTGAATGTCAAGGCTGGTAGCATGAATGTAATTATGGCTGATATTTTTATGCTGCAGTCTGACAGACAGTTAGCAATAAATACACCACCTCATGCAGAAAATGAGCAGACTTTCAGTAATGGAAAAAGGAGGGTGTCAAGTACTTGTACAACTTTTGTGCATTTGCTTTCTCTTGGGTTTTATTATTGCCTTGGAAATGCCTCAGATCACTGTTTAGGTTCCCAACCTCTTCACCTCACCTCTCAGAGAGGCTTTTGAGAGCAGCTCCGATTTCCATTACCTAGCTATGCTCATGGCATCTATCTTCCAACTGAGAAAGTGAGACCTGTGATCTTCAAGACAAAAAGCATTCATGAATCATGAAAAAAGAGGTGAACTTTAAGTGGTGTGACTACTGCCTACACTGCTGAAGAGTGAAGTCAGTGTGGCCATGCCAAAGAACTGGCGCAACAGTAGGGAACTCCAGGCTGTGGGCGCTGGCTGCACAGGTGGAGGGTGGCAGAGGAGTGCACGTTAGGGGGAAACAGTGCAAGTGCTATAGGTGGAGTGTGGAAAAACACCCTTTGAGAGAATAAAAATGTGTTGTCTTCTCTGCCAAAGGAACACAAGTCATGCTGATGGAGGGGAAATCTACAAGGGGTTGATGACACTAAGGCATTCTTGCCATTTTTGTTCTATATTATGACATTTACAGAAGATTGGAATGTCTTAACAATTAGAGAACTACTCTTTTTCTTGTAATTGTCCATCATTGGTTTTTCACCAGGGTAAGCTGAGAGTTTAAGAGTTTTTATACCACAGCAAAATCAGTTCAGGGCAGCAAGACAAGGATCCAATGTCATCACACTCCTCAACCTTTCCTATCTTTATGCTGTGCACATTTATACACCCACCTCTCACAGAATGAGGATTTATATTTTTAAAAGTGCTCTCTATCACCATCAGTATTGAATTCAAGGACTCTTTTAGTCAAATGGCCAGCAGAAAAGACAGGATTTAAATCGTATGTTCATTGAACTTCAGAGGTTGTTTTAATCAAGCCATTTCACGCGAATGCACCACATCTATCATTAGAGGGGTTCCATGTGGTGGTATTTGGTGATTGTGCAAACTTCTTCCTCCATGCCCTCAAGAAATTAACTTTTAATATCCTATTAAAGAATCAGCTTTCATTCTAGGGTTCAATAGCAACTTATTGTAGATTAATATTTATCAATAATATTGCTGAAGCAGATTTTAATTTCCAAATAAGCCTTTGGTCATTTTTCTGTAGAAAATAGTCATCCAGCTAAAATAAACTGTAGTCATTTTCAGATTGATTTGGACAGTGAAAAAATTATTAATGCACATCATAAGAACATTTGTATAAAATTTATTTAAATGAGCTACTATCTCACAAGTATTTATAGCTGTTCAGTTTCAACAAGCAGCAAAAATCATCATGCCAGATCTTCACAGGTTTCAGAATTGATGACACTGCCTTTCAGGACTGCATCTACTAGAAGGGCAGAATACAGGTATTCACTTCTGTATGAGCAGTGACTTAGAAATCAGAAATAATAGGATATTCTTGTGGTTTTATAACATCTGTGATTGCTACAAGGTAGAAGAAATAGAACATTTTAAGCATCTAGTCTGCAGTGCCATCTTCAGTGCTTTAATGCAACATAACCATTGATTTCCACTTCTCCTTTTTAATAAATTACGACTATCTGTGTCAAGTCACCTTCTCTCAGTGTTAATACTGGTTTGGGGTCTTCGTTTCAGATAATGTCTTTAGATTTCTGTGTCACTAGCAGCAATAAGTATGCTGCAAGTTTACTTCTGTGTGATTCAATGTAGTAAAGGCTATACTATTTCAAGAAAGGCATGTTGATGATTTGATCTCTGACTAAAATCTTCAATGCTGTTCAACACAGTCCTCTTGAAATCAACCAATTATTTCACTGGTTTTGGTGGGATGCAGTAGGTAATGGTGTACGAGCATCCCACCCCACATGGGCAGTTCATCCTATCAGAAGTTCTGTATGGAGGCCTCTCTGATGAAGTGTTAGCACCCTTAATCCTAATTAGGGTGCTAACATTACCCTAGAATTGTAGATTCACAATATTTCACAGCAGTATTCAGCAACAAGTAGAGTCAGATGCTATATATGGGCTAGAATGATAATTACTCCTTTCAAGACTATTTTCACAGCCACAAGTTTCTACCTAAGCTTCTCCAATAAAAGTGAAAATTCACTGAGAAGTATGGAGTCTCAGCCATTAAAGACAAAACAGAACTCTATTTTGAAATAGAGCGAAGCACTCAGAAAGGAAATGGGAAATCCAGGCACATGCAATGAATCCTGGCTTTGAAAGAAAAGTCCTGATCTTGGCAACAGGAAAAACATAAGACTTTCATATTTAGACTTCACTCTAAATATGTTGGAAGATGTACATGATGAGGATATTCCTTCCATGATCTGGTATTAGACATTTTCAGCACTAAGGCAAGCCGGATGGGCATAAGGGAGAACAAAGTACATGACACGGATAGCTAATTTTCAGCTCTGTGCAACATATATGGAAACAAATTTGTACTTGACAACCGTGTTTGGAAGTGATTATTACAAAGTCCATGTAAGAACTGATACTCCGTAAGAGAATTATAAGCACTCGATGATGAAGAAGTTTGCTATAACTGGCACTGTCACCATTTGTAGAGATGCATCACATAAATGGCACACAAAACTCATACAATTTGTTTTATAATGGTGTAATGGATAATGGAATCATAGAAGATGAACTCTCCATTAAAAGTACTGTTATCTGTTTAAGTTTTATTGGTGATTCAAAACCCAGGGATCATACGGGCACATAGATCAATGTTCGATTTAACATATCTTACTAAGAGAACCTGCTACTGGCTTAACTGGCCTCTGAATTATGAGAATGTGTTTCTTCCTAAGTATCTGCTGATTATGCGCAAGAAAAATCAAGCTTCTACAGGAACTTGAATTTGAGAAATGCAGACTGGTGATCTCATATAGCTGGTAGTAAAACTTCTAAAGAATCCCTAGAAATATGCATGAAGATTTTATAATGCAAAAGGAATTACAGCAAAGGAAAAGGAAGATAATTTTGAACTTAATTGTGCCAGATAAAGCAGAAAAACCATGAGTATTGGGAGTTGGCAGTTGCCTAGAAACTGTGGATCATGAACTCATATTCAATAAGACCAAACACTGCCCCAAACATAGATATTTAAAGAAAATGCATAATACTCCAAACCAGTTTATATTCAGAATCTGAAGAAACTAATGAAAATACTGATTAGAAGGAAAAAATGCTGACAGGCAAAGAAATTAATAAAAACCTCTGGAGTTTCCAAGTGTCACTGTTAAAAATGGGAATGACCTTAGCTAGAATCTTGTCTTCATTCACTGGCAAGGACAAAAGCACAACATTTTAAGGAAAATATGTGGAAAAAATGTGACATCGTGAACAAAATAGGAGCTATGAATTGCCAAAAGTAGTTTAGAGCAGCAGTTATACAGACTATCAGAATTAAAGACATTCTAAAAAAATATCAAAAGTGTACTGAGAACAAAATAAATTATAGAAAGGTCTACTAAGAAATGCAGATTGTAAAATTGTCAATGATGACATGGAAAGAACAGAAGTTTTTAATAAATACTGTGTCTCTATATTTGGAAAGAAGCAGAGTGCTGCATTCATACCATATGAGGACAGGGAGGCAATTTCTAGGCTATTAATAAGCCTTAGGAAGAAGTTAGACAATATCTACTTTGGATAAACATTTTTGAATCAGGAGGGCTAAAACATTTGCATTAGAGGGTCATAAAAATGCTGCTTAAGGAAATTTTTAGCTCATTGATATTAAATTATGATAAAGATTGCATATATATATATTTACACCTACATTCAGAAAATGCTAGGAAGCCTCAAAATAGCTAAGGCAATGTCAATATTACAAATAATAAAGAAGAGTGATATAACTAAAAGCTGGTTAATTGGTTGGTCTTAAGTCTCAGCAGAAGACCTAAAATATCTGACTGAGGATTTAACAAATTAAACAGACTGTGTGAAAAAAAACAGCTCTTTTCAATTTATCTAACTTCAATAGTATTAACATTTTGGTTGTTAAAGGCCGTGTGCAGAGATTACATCTTTGCCCTTATTGCCAGCGAGTCGATAGTGCCCCATCTTAACACACCCCAGTATTGCAGACATGTATCTGTACAGCTCTACAGCCATGCTGATCAGCTTCCCTCTCAGAAACACTAACCAGCCAAGGTACAGCACCATTCTGCTTTTCTTCCCTGAAGCCAGCTTCTTCAGTGCTGGATTAAGGAGGTCCTCACCCCATCACACCACCCTAGCGCTCACTTAGATTTTGTAGCCATTTTGGAGTGTATGTCATTCAGTCAAAATATTAACATCATGCAACATGACAGCAGTAACACCTGCCAAATTAATTAATATTTCATTAATTTAGAATCAGTTGTCGACAAGTGTCAGCGCACAGTTGCTGACAAGCTATAGCTGCCAAAGGCCTTTTTTTGCACCAAGGCTCCACCTGGAGTGTGGAGGACATTAACAATCCTCTTCAGTAAAGGTCTGAAAGGCACTGTGAAATAGTTGGCTCTAAAAATACATCAAAAATTTCCATATATTTTTTCAAATTTCAGTAAATGAGATGGGCAAGATGCTAAAGTTAGAGCTAACTGAATTTCTTGGGGAATTCCCTTCACAGCTATTTTCTTCTTTTTTTTTTTTTTTAAATAGAAATCAAAGTCATGAAGCAACAGGGAAAAGACCTCACACTTACAGAATAAGGGGCTCCAACCTGGTGTCTAGTGAGACAGAAAATATTGGAGATTAACAATCCAGTGCAAGTTCCCCTTAAAATTTTATCATGAATAGATTACATGGCTTGTGAAAAAAAGGAAATTATGAACACTTTACTCCTGTGAGTGAGATATTTAAACTCTGTAAACACAGTGTGTGGAGTAAAACTGGTAGTTGAGACAATTAGTAGATGAGACAATCAATATTCATAATCAAAGTATTTTTAATGCTGAAGAGTGTTCAAAAAAGCTATGAAATTGTTTGAGAACTGTAGAAATAGTCACCTTTTGAAAGATTTAAAGAAAGAAGATTGAGAAAAGTCTTGAGGGAAGTACCTTTAGAAGACAATTACGAATGTTACCAGACTCTTACTTGTAACAAAGAAAGGTATAGAAGAATCGGTGTTGTAAAGCTAAAGTTGGGCAAATTGAAATTTGAGTTTGAAGAGTGAATGATAAAAATGAGGATGGATAACAAGCTGGCCATCGTGATTGATTTTTTAAATACTTTTCCTAATATTTTCAATTGAATATCTGATGCCATTCTGAAAAAAAAAAAAAAAAATCAAACTACAAAACCCAAACAAATTATGTGAGGAAAACTGCCAGTAGCAGTTCAAAATACTTGATCTGACGGCTCACTCTGGCCTTAAATCTTTGCAAGCACATGAAATTATTCACTGATTCTCAGGGCTTACATAACAGCAACCATCAGTAAAAAGCTTTCTTTCCAGCTGGCTAAAAGAGTATTTCCTGGAAGGCAGTGACCTGGCCTCGGTTATTCATGCTTTTGTCATTTCTCATTTAGACTGCAGTGATTCAGCGTTCAATATAAATGGTCATACTGTTTCAGTGCTTACAAAAATTCAGCTGCCAAAGAAGGCTACAACTCATTTCAACAGTGCAGTCCAAAGGAAACATATCAGATATGTCCACCAGGCTTTTTCTTCCCTTTCCATAGACTACCTAAAGAAGTTCTAGGCCTGATTCCTTTCTTCCAGATACACCATAGCTGAAGGTCAGGAATGAGAAGATCTTCACAACGTTTTGTGATGAGAACTAGTTTTCTCTAATATAATGTACTCCCTACCCCTTGCCTATAACTATATCTAAATGACATTTTTGTGGGCCAGACCAAGCTGCTTCTATGATACGGGGTGCTGTGGGCTGGCTGAAATTGCCGCATTAACCCAAAAGCATCCCCTGCAAGGGATGCCCTGGGGGTGCAGCTCGGCACCTCGCAGGCCGACTTCCAGCCCCCGTGCCGATGGATGGCACCGAGACACAGCCCCGCACCCAGGCCAGGATAGCTCAGGTGTTACCAGGAGCAAGGAGCGTGGAGGGCTCTGCGCATGGGTTCAGAAAGGTTTATTCCGAAGGGGTCAGAGGCGAAGAGCCCGAGCAGGCCTCGTGTACCAGCTTATAAGGGGTAACAGAAAGGGGGCTGGCAGAACACCAGCAACCAATTACCTGGGGGCAAGGGGCAGGGGGAAGGCAGAGGGATACAACAACCAATGGGGAGAGGGAAGGGGCAGAGTGGGGGACCAGGTACCAGACAGGTACTGCCTGATGGGAGAAGAAGTCTTTCCCTGTAACCCGAGCTGGGGGAGCTATTTACTTTCTGAGTTGACCCACCAGCGCAGGGGGTCTCCTGCACCAGGGGTTTCTGGCATCTCGGCTTCTACCGTTGCCAGCTCAACCGCCCCAACACTTCTATACATGCTCCTACCCTGTAAAGACTGAAGCTTGTGATTCAAAAACCTTATTATTATGTTTGGATTTTGTTGTATTTGCATTTGTAGAAGGGTTTAAGCGGGAAGATGCCTAAGAAGTCATCTAGTGCAACCTGAAGTCAAAGCTTATCAGGATTCAAATCTAGGTCCATTGCACAGCTCTTCAGTCAAATTTTGAGTCTCTCCAAGGACAGATATTGCAAAACCCTTCTCTGCTATTTAGTTGAGTCTTTTACCACCCTCATGGTGATTTTTTTTTCTTATCACTAGACAGTACTTTTCCAATTTTTAGCTGCTGAATCTCATCCTTCCATTGTACAAGCCTCTGAGAAATTTGACTCCACCTCTTTGTACCCATGCAATTAGTTTAACTGAACATAGCACAGTGACATTTTCCCCATAGTCTTCTCTAAGTGGGTCAAACCCAGCCTCCTCACCCTCTTGCTCCTTCAACATCTTATGATAGGCAGCCTCAAACTAGACATAGTAATTCAGGTGCAACCTCACAAATGCTGGATAGATAACAGAGGATAATCACCTCCCTGGACTGGCAGGCTGTGTTCTCTCTAGTGCAGCCCGTACACTGTCAGCCTTAATACTCACCCTTGGCTTGTGTTCAACTTCTTGCCCACAGCTCCTTTTCTGCAAAGTTTCTTTGATCTAACGTATCCCATCTGATCTGGGGTATCCCAGATTCTTACCGGGTCACAATTTATTATGCAGGCAATTCTATGTCAGAGTCAAGTTTCCTTGGGAAGGGAGCAATCAGAGGTGATGGAATTTAGGGCCGAAGTCTAGGCTTTTATACGCCTAACTGATTTATTCATAAGCCTCAAACTATTCATTACACCAGTGGTAAGAACCATGAATGGTAAGAGTGAATCAAAAGGCCCTCAAAACACCTCCTCACTAAGAAACTTCCACTTTCTACCCTTTTCCACTGAAAAAAAAAATACTTACCAAAACAAGACACTGAACATACTTTCCCTGGTGCAGAGAGAATATAAAAATAAACTGCTCAGAACAGATGTTCAAAGGCTGACAGCCATGTTTTTCACTGCACTGGAAAATATATGAATACTTTAATGCTGTGGCCAGAGTAACAAAGAAAATGAGAAGGAAAGAGAATTCTTGCTACTTACCTTTTTTTTTTTTCTGTTTGGCAAATTATGTTATTACGAAGCTATGAAAGTATGATGATCGTTATGACAAATGATCTAAATTTGACTAATGTTATCAGCCAGATTACGAAAAAAGCTTATTCTCAGAGTATTACAGTTAAGGGCAAAAAGCACAACAGGATCTGTCATTCTGAGTAAAACAATCCATAAAACCTCATTCAGTAATTTCCATGTTCAGTGCCAGCTATATGCAAGTTGAATTAGCATGTGTGTTTGGACATGTGCCACCTTACTTGACAACATGAAGAAAGAAAAAATCTACATGTCCATTGGCAAGCTGCCCTGATAGTTAAGCACATTCTTGATTTAAAAATATGCACATTATTTTCAGCCTAAATTACTTTACCTTTAATTTTCATCTGTTTAGAGTACATTTTACTGTCTGTGACTGCAGGGTCAAACAGTCTCCTAATAACTGATACCCTATCCTTGTGGAGGCACTTTATATTTGTAATTAATTGCCTCTTAAGTACCTCTTGTGCAAGCTAAATAAATGGAGGGATTTTTACCATAAAATACTTTTCTAAGTCTTTTATTGAAAACATGAATTGCCTTTTAAAAATATATTTTCGTTACAGCAATGAATTGAAAGCAGGATTTAGCAGCAATACATTACAGTCATCAATATTTTGCTTAGCTCCTGTTATTTTACCACTGCTGGACCCTTAGTTAAAACTTTCTCACTATGCATCCAACGATGATACGAACAAAAACAACAAAAGTAACAAAAGAACAACAATAACACCCCCCCCCAAAAAAAATCCAAACAAAAATCCCAACCAAACAAAAAAACCCAGTTCTCACTGTGCTGCTAGAGTCGTCATGTTCTCTAGACCCACAGAAAAACATGCATGTACACCACCCCTTTAGAGGGTTATAGCATGCTTTCACTCACATGTTCCAGCTGAACTTCACTGTGCTGTAGAAATCACCAACATTTTTAATTTTGGGGGAGATTAGGAAATTGAGATATTCTCCATATCCTTGTTACATTGTCCCCAGCACCTGGACTGAGACCCTTCTGACAGTGACCAAAATTGTCAACATGTTGTTCACATTGTTAAAGCTTTGACAATCACAGAATCACCGAATGGCTTGGGCTGGAGGGGACCTGAAAGATGATCTAGTTCTGCCTCTTTGCTGTGGGCAGGGACACCTTCCACTAGACCAGGCTGCTCAGAGCCTCACTCAGCCTCACCTTGAACACTTGCAGGGATGGGGCATCCACAACTTTTCTGGGCAAACTGTGCCACTGTCTTGCCACCCTCACCCCAAAAAATTTCTTTCTAGTATCTAATTTAAACCTATTCTCTTTCAGTTTGAAGCCATTCCCCCTTGTCCTGGCACTACATGCCCTTGTCTATAGCATCTCTCCATCTTTGTTGCAGCCTTCTTTCAGGTACTACCTATGGATGAGGCAGGCCTAGCAATGCTGCCACAGACCATGTCACGTACAAGCTACTGAAGACATCATGGAGTTAAACAGTAACACAGCAGGCATAAAAACAACCATGGAGCCACATGCAGATAGATCTAGTACTTCTTGACATTAGTGGGACCATTTCCATTGGCTTCAATGAGTACAGAATTGCCCAAAACCAACAGATTTTTTGTGGTTGTTTTTGCATTTCAACAAGCTGGATTTAAATCCATTAACATTCCAAATGAGATCAATAATGAATAGTTCAGTAATAATTACCAGGACTCCACAGAAAACTCTATAAATTATGTCATGAGCTATACACTGCATGTGCCAATTTTCCATAAACAAGGGATTATTGCACTCTCTGTTTTCTAACAATAAGCACGTTTGGTAATTGTGACTAGAACTATACATTATTCATCTGAATTTAAAACTGTGCTCATTTATCCCTCAGCCAAAATTGTCCTTCCATTCTAATAACAGGTCTGCAAGAAACAGATTCAACCGAGGTTTTCTCCAAGGCAAAGATGTTCTCTTGAACATCTGAATTCGAGCTGAAAATTCATGTTCTAACGAATTTGCCAAGGCTAAATGTCACCGACCAATATCTAATTCAAGTTACTGCAAGACAACTGGGCTCCAGTCTAGAACAATTTTGTTGCATATCTCATAGTGCTGTAGTGTTTATCCTGAGCTTCAAGTTCCTAAAGTGAATATCTAAAAATCTGCTTTATTTATTTAAAAATAAATAAATTATTGGACTTCCTGGTCATGGACAGTGCTTTAGAACTGAGTGTAGAGAAGGCCATGGTAAATACATTTATTTTAAAAATTACTTTTCATCCCATTTTGTTAATCCCTGGTTACAATATTTGTCTGCATTGATCAGACAAATATTACAGATAATACAGATCAAAATCAAAGGTTAAGTCATAAATAAAAACTGAAAAGGATGAGATTTTTAGAAAGGTACTTTTAGATTGTGTAGAGAAATTGCCAGTTATGAACTTATTGGTCCATTTTACTTGGTGAACACTGAATTCTCAGCAGTTAGTAAAACAATGAAAGAATTTATTGTTAAGCACAATTTAAAAATCATGTTTACAGAAGTCGTAACTGCATTTCCAAAATTATTACATGGAACTATAAATTTTACTGTAGTCAAATTTTCAACTGGTGGTTTGAGTCTAAATGTGGAAGATTATTCAATATATTCCCCCACAAATTAGCCTTAAAATTCATATGCTGACCGATTGTTTTAATATCCAGTACTATGGAGCTGAAAACTGAAAGGACTCATTCAGTTAGCTTAATCCAGACGTGTTTTGCAGTACCAATCTCACTGTGTAACCATAGCCATGATTTTACCATTATGAACCCAATGTTTACCTTCTGTCCACTACTCCAAATGGAAATCTGCTCCAAATGAGTGTTCATTCTGGCAGAGAGTAGAAAAAAACTTCTTATAATTTTCACCTTGTGTGAAAATTATGTTTGTGGCCACTATCTGAATTTATTTGTTCTTATACCTATACTATTTTTCACTGAATATACATCTTTTACTTCTCTGATATGCATTATTTTTAGGGAAATCTCTTGTGAAGTTAAACCAGCCAAGCTCCTTTAATCCTTTTTTGTAAACTAAATTCTGAAATTCCTTGGTCATCCAGTATCTCTTATCTGCAGGGTCTCTGAATGCAACTTTCCTGACTGTAACGATCAGAAGCACTTAATTTAAATGAATTAATTTCACTGAGATGCCCACATCTGTATTGGTAAATAAGCTGCATGTGAAGGACATTAGTTGATGTCCCATGGCTCGCTTCTGCACAGGCAAGTACTCTCCTGTCTTTCGGCACTGTCCTGAGAATCATTCCCAGCCCAGTGCTCAGGCACTGCCTGGGAAGTGCTGGTTGGCCTAAACCAAAGCCAGACAAGGGCTGTACTAGCAGTTGAAAGCAGGGATGACCATGCACCACTGATTGGCTCACGTCTTGGTCCTGTTTAATTTAGTTGCATAATTGCAGTATATGATGAATACTACACTGGGACTAGTGCTCCTCAGTTTTTCCTGGAGTTACTTTTCCCAACATATCCTAGATCTCAGTTTGCATGCCTGACCCTCACAGATCACTGCCCCCCTGAAGTCAGCTGCTGTACTTGCATTTTACTCCCTCTGAATACAGTAATCTTCCAGGATTTTACCAAGGCAGGACATTTGGGGCTGTCTAACTCGGACATTTACAATTTTGTTCATTTCTCCAAGGGGTCCTCAAGATTTTCAAAACTGAAAATACTACATCTCTACATTGCAAGCTAGTAAATCAGACTTGTAAGTTGTAATAGATATTGAGAAAGGAAATTAACAACATGATATAGTAAAAAGGCTTTTTTTGCATACAAAAAATTACAATATTTACTTGCTGTGACAGTGAGCATGAGTCACCAAAATAAACATAAACACTGTTTGGTTTTTTTTCAGGTGCTGCTATTCACTGACAGTCATATGACAATAAATTCCCCCATTTCCTCAGTCTCATTCCAAGGTTGCATCTGTTAATAGAACACCCTGAGAGATTTCATGTGAATCTGTTAAAACAATACCCAGAGAAATTCCGTGTGCATTATATGACATTAAAATCTCAGTCTAGCTTTTGTTCTACATGAGACTACATGTGAACACTCATATTCTTCATCCCCAGGAAGTATATAAACAAATCAGCTTTAGTACTCCCTTCACTCAAATCTTTGATAAAAACCCCAAAGCATTCTGGTCAAATTCAAATGCAATACAAATAAAAGCAACACAGACTTTGACTTTTTATTTCTTAAATGTCTTATCTCTGAGCCACCAGAGGAAGCTTACTGAGGCTATGAATAGTTGAAATAAGTGATTGATAATGAAGAGGGGGAAAAGTTAATTAAAGATTTAAAATGAGAATTTTGATACCCCATGTGTTCAAACAAAGTGCCTTTCTTAGATCCTACAAAGCCTAACCCGTATGCTAATTTCATGGAAATGAGGTTTATTATACTCTGTGGATTTTTCATTAAACAAGCAGAGACATAACCATATATACTCTTCTCTCCCTACCCCAAGCTCTCGCACATTCTGTGAAAGGTGTGATAGCTACTTTCTTTTTATCAGTTTTTATCCCTTGTCAACTTGTCTTTGTTGAATCAACATAAAAGAGACCGTTCCACAAACTGTACAAGATGGATCCCCAGCCTGCCTGAGCTCAGCATGCCTTGTGATCTACCCCAGCTCCTCTCATTTCTACTCGTCTCTAAATAGCAAACTTTCCACATACAAACAGCTTATTTGGAGCAGTGTCTGGCTCATCTAAACAATCGAACCACGCCAGGCACTGGGCTAAGATCTTAATATTGCATTCAAAACAATCCAATTCCCAAGGCTGCTATTTTGGACATGTCTTCAGCCTGTATCCCCACTTCAGATTCAGAAGATTTTGTCAGATCTTTCTTTGGGCTCTTTTCCTGAAGAAATTGCCTTGGCTTTCCTCCTTCAGAGGCTTCCACCAGGCCCAGAGTGCATCCACCAGGACAGGAATATGCAGACTTTTATTTTATTTTATTTTTTCCCCTCCTAACCACAGCCCTTTTAAGTACTGTATTTATGCATGTAGTCCCTTTGCTAAAGGAGAAAAAGGACCAGATCAGATTTTAGTTGTCAGCAATAAACACCATCTCAAGCCCATCCACAGACTTCAGAAAGCTAAATTAAACTACCTGGAAAGTTCTTTCAGACTTAATGGTGATTGCAACTGCTTGGGCAACACCATGCTATTTTCTGGAGCAGCCTTCTATACATAGCTATTCATAATACCATGTCTCTGAACACACTTTACAGCTGAAAGCAAGAAAAAGCTGCTCAAATTCTCCAGTATTCTCTGTAGCATGTACTCTCTCCAACCTTTGCCCAAAAGATTAATAGCTTAGTTGACTTTTCTACACTTGCTTGGTCATCCAACACTTAGATCTCACCAATATCACAGAGAAACTTAAATTCTGAATATCTAGCCTCAATGTCACACAACAAAATTACATTGCTAAAACCGTATTTCATTAGCTAAATAAAGTCATGGTAAAAAATTTAATTTTCAAGAGAGACATGTAGAAAACCAGGTTTGATGTGGACATTCTGCACGGCTAAACAAGGCTAGAGAAGCACTTATGCTATTTATTGTTTGTTCAACCATGTTAGAGGCTGACTTAGTTTTTTTGATGTCTGAGGAAGTTATTCCACTTGTTCCAGCCACGGGTCTATACACATATATATTTCTTTTATATTCTGTATATTTTTGGGTTTCCTTATTTTACCAACAGGTACAGTAGGATATAAAGGACTCAATTACATTTTTTCAGTTACACCTAGTATGCTATATATATATATATATATATATATATGGGATATAATTACCCTAAATGTAACTTAATATCTATTATACATCATTTGAAGTTACTACATATCCTCCAGCTGCTGGTTGAGAAGCATTTCCTGGTTTCATCTACACTTCTGCCATACGTGCAGAGCCTATATATGTTTTTTTATATCCCAAGGCTTCTAAGAAAACCTAGACGTTTATGTTTGGGCACCTTAATCAAGCTCAAAAGTGTTGTAATATTGGCATTTAATTCTTCTAGAGAATATTTGGGCTAAAAATTCTCATTAAACAACAATATGACTATTTTTCATGCTACTTCTTTCCACCAAACTCAGGCGCTCTAAAAATTATATAAAGAATGTAAATTGCAGGAATTCAATAATTCTTTGGCATCAGAGATTTTCCTCCTGTTTTACTGCTCTTTCTCAGATATTTTATAATTAAGGGGTTTGTTTTTTCTTTTCAGATAACATGTTGAATTTCAAGGGAGTTTTGCAGTCTAGACACCCCTTAGATATCCTGTAGTGATGTCCTAGTGGGTGTCTTGGACATCTTTCTAACCTAGACATTTGGTATGTTGCTATATGTGAACTGGTGAAGCATATGGTTCTTTCCAGTGCTATTCTTATTTTTAAAAAATCTCATGTGGGTTTTTTTATTATTATTTTCATAAGAAATAAAGATTTTTTTAAAATATTGTTCAGTTTTGTTTGCTCTGGAGCTTAAAAGATTCTCCCTACATGCATCTTGAGGCACAGAAGGAGTAAGCTGTAGCACTGTAAGCAAAGATAAATTATCAACAGTAAGAATGAAATGTGGGACCTCTGGATCCAAACACACATATTTCTACTGACAGTGCAAAGGGGCTCTATTCCACAGCAAGAGGCTGTGGCAAGGTCATCAACTTCTCTTTGCACAAAAGGGGTACAATGCTGCCTTCAGATGATTAAAAATAAACCTCATTCATTGTTTACTGCTGAAGTGCACTTATTTTGATCTCATTTCTTAGGATCAAAAAATGTGACTTCTTTTAGTAGCATTACAATGAAAGCTTTACATATTCTACTGAGTTCAGGAATTTCCTTTGTAAGTATATTGATTTAAATTACAGTGGGATGCATAGAAAACTAATTAGGAAGCAACACTTGGCTTCCCAGAACAAATACTTATGCCAGCTCTTCAAAAATAATGGGCAAAATTATTAACCTCAAGTACATAGCACCCCATCTACTAATAAGACATATGTTTATATTTCCAAGTTCAGAACTTGTAAACGTGAAGGCTAATGAGTAGTTAAAGGACTCCTGAGAAGAAAAGAGGATCCTCCTCAGAATAGGGCTAGGGAAGCAGACTGAAAGGTTAAGCAGATGAAGAAAGAAACAGATTCTATAGAAAAAGTCTAAGATGTTGGTGCCTTTCCAGAACAAGAGCAGAGCAAGCAGTAGGAAAAAGCTTTGTAAGAATATATGCCACATTTAGTGGTTTTAATGTTTAATGTTTTCTTTGATGCTTTACTTCTAAATAAATTACACTTCTAGAAGGCTTTCAGTCAGTTTTTTGTGTGAACAGCACTTTGAGGGAGCTGAATCTGCCCCCCTATTCTGCTCTAGTGAGATCCTACCTGGAATTCTGAATGCAGCTCTGGAGTTCCCTGTACAGGAAGGACCTTGGTGCACTGCAGGGTAAAAGGAACATCAGGGTCCGATCCTATTCGAGATCCAGCCTCTGCCTGGGAGAACTGCAAACCAGACTACAGCGAATGACCCAAAAAGGACTACATTCATTCAGACTACAGGAGCCACAGGGTTCTGGGGTGCTATTGCTTTGTCAAAATAAGGAAAAACTCCCAAAGCTCTGTGTTTTGTTTTACCTAATATTTTACATTCCAACAGTCCTCATCTTTACTTTTCCTAATATACCTCCTTTATGGCACTGTACCCCCTCTTACTGATCACTTCCTGCCCTCTCCATGGGGTCTCCCTCCTTCCCCTACCCCTAGTCCTGGCCACTCCTCAAGTTCTCCCTATTGGTTCCTGTATCCCAACACCGCCCATGTACCACCCCTGTGCCCTGACACCATTTGCCCATGTGCTCTCCCTGCCCCCCTGGGACCCGGGTAAACTGAGGCTCCAGGCCATGGGACTCTCTCTCCCTCTCTGGCCCTGGGAGCAGCCTGCCACCAGCTCCTCTCCTCTGCCTTTGGGGGCCAGCCCGTGTGCTGGCCCCAGGCTTTGGGGAGTCAGCATGGAATAAAGACCTTTGCAGTGCCATGAGGAGAGCCTTCTCACCTCCTTTGCCATCACTGAAGTTGCAGGCTGGCAGCTGGAGCAGCGGTGCGGGGCGTCCGAGATGGACTGCAGGAGGGCAGAGAATCCCTGCCTTGTCCCAAGAAGCCCCCACTGCGCTCCCAGGGACAGCTGCAGCAGCTAAGCAACACCCAGCACTGCAACACTCCTTCAGGAATAATTCTCAAGAGAGAACTTTATTTTTCCTGTTAATGATGGAACTCTTTCTTCCTTGTACCATCCAGCTCTTCCTCTGCTTGTGGACCACCTTTAGCTGTGTTTTGACCCATTTTGGTCTGAATAGAACTGTGCTACTTTTCTAAGACACTGCATGGAGAGGATATGACAGCTTTATGACTTGGGTGATAGCACAGTGAGCAGGCACATTACAAAAAGGGCAATTACTGTAGTCTTTGTGATGTTATTTACAGTACTTACTTTGCTAACATGAGCAGCATTGTAAAAATGTTTGTTGTTAACACTGCTAAAACGTAACGCCAGTTTCCTGCAGCACAAGAGCCTGGTATGCTGATAAATGGCTCTGCATGAAATGGTGGCCATGAAAAGCAAATTCACTGTGAATCACCCTCAACACCAGGCTGGAGTAAGAGCATTGCAAAGCTGATTTGTGGGTGGATGTTGCCATTTAATGTGGTTTCCATCAAACTGTTCATAAAATTCATAGCTGCAGCTAACCTCCATTACTGTGTCCTTGCACATTCTTCTCGAAAATAACTTGTTTATGAAGCTTCAGCAAAGAAGAAGGACATTGTATGATCTGAAGGAAATGGAGGAGTTTCATGTAAACCCCACCATAAAGCAATGGCCAAAAAGACACATTCCCTTTATGGGCTTAAAATTCTTACTTGCATGTTATGATTCTGTCCAATAGTCTTTGTAATTATCTCTGCCATGTGTGTTGAGACCAGTCTACAGGCAGATGCGGGTCCACAGCACACAGATACCTATACATCTAATCTTCATCTAATTTATGGCTCTGAATCTGGAGCTGAACTCCACTCGTCACTTCAGCAAGTCTCCACTATCCTCACAGACCAATGGTATGATCCTGAGGAAACATGAGCTCTGTTCAAGATCCAGGGAGGTGCCCAGAATGTCATTGCCTTCAGGTCCTTGGAGAATTCCTGACTTAGATGCCAAATAGATCTAGGACCTAATCAATTCTCCATTAACACAAAAAAAAAAAATGGTGAAAACAGTCTGTTTTTATTTGTAAATTGATGATTTCATGTAATGTTTTCCCATATTCATAAATCCCACCAATCTCATGACCAGCTTTGTGTGATTAAATGTTCCATGTCTCCAGCCCTTCTATGTGATTTAGACTCATGATGAAAAAATATCGATGTCATAACTATAGAAAGTATGACAATAAGATAGAAAAGCAACCTGTCTGTTGAAATTTTGACAGGTAATTTTTGTTTTGCCTGCTACATTAATCTCCTTTTTCTTTGCTATAGTTTTTTGTCGTTGTTGTTGTTTTGTGAGGTTTGTTGGTTTGTTTTTGTTTCTTATTACTGTGGAATATACAAAATTTATATAGAAAATATTGCGATTCTCAAGCTGGTGAAAAAAAAGAAGATTCAAATTTATTTTTTAAATATCACTGTAGCAAAGTTAAGGCATACATTCTTTGATGCCAGAATCAGGGAAATATTTGTAAAAGAAGCATATATTGTTGAGGTGTACACTTGTTTTAGTTCACGTTTCAAGTACAGATTTACACCACAGATTTAGTATGTGGAGGAGAGTTTTCAACAGCCCAAAAGCGGCTTAATCCTTCCTCTGATTTTCCACAGAAAAGAACTTCAAGTCCTTTTCAGATCAGATTGTACGACTTGTCTAAAGGAAAATCAGTTTGGAAAGTGTAGTTGCCTTAAAGCTGAATAGGACTTTAACAATGCAAGCGTTGGAAAGACTGTGTCCACTATGATATTTTTGACTGTAGATCATGCAGTCAGTAGTTCCTAATATGTGAACTCTGAAAATCCCTGTATTTCTTCCATGTTGAGTAAAAGCAAATATTAAATATTACTTGCAAACTTAGTGCTCAATAAGAATTGATTATAATGCTGAAATTACAATATATGTTCATAAATATTCAGGCTTAGTCAGACAGGAAAGTATTTGGAATGTTTCAATGAGATCCAAGCTTGCACTTCCCTGGGTAAACTGCTCAGCCTATTAGCTTGAAAAGGCAAAATACAAAGGGCAAGATTTTCACGACTGATTATGGAACTGAGAAAGTCACTTTGCATTTCCTTAAAAGGGGCCTGATTTTCATAAAATACAGAGAAGCCTTGAACTATCTCAAGCTGAGCACCCAGAGCTAAACCAGCTAAATTTACGAGGCATTTTTGCCTGTCTCCAGCAAGTGGTATATTTAAATTCAGTTTCATGAAAAGAAAATATCAAAGAGACAAATCCAATTTGATCATGAGAATCAAGTCCTACTAACTTTAATTATTGATAAAATAGATCAAACCCAAGAAGGATGCAAACGCTGCTGACATCTCTCGCTTTCATGCCTTGTTTGGGCTACCAGGGAAGCAGTCTGAACTAGCTTGCAACATCATGCTGCATTCTGAAACTGAAAACAAACAACAGCCTCCTCTCTGCAAAGTCTTCACCCGCAGTCAGAACGACAACAGCTAATTGGATTAAGAAATGGATTATGACACCCAGCATAGCTTGAATTGGTTAATTGGATTAAAATAGATTGAACTGGCCACTTGGATTAAGGCATAATCAAACTTCTCCACAGACAAAAGATCTGAGCTGCATGTTAAGGGGAAAAAAAAAGAGAGGGAGAGAGAAAAAAAGATAAGGGACAAGAAATGCTTGTTAAGGGGGGGTATGCTACTCTTCCTAGCTATTTTTAATGAAGGGCACATTATCTTCTTGCCTACCAGCTGAAATAACATTGTGTAATGGAAATGAGCTCAGCAAAAGGGCTGTAGTCATTATAAAAGACAAAAATCCCTAGAAGTCTGTTTAAATGTTGATAAATATAAAAGGATAAAAGAAGAAATTAAACATTTCAATACAATGTTACCCCTACGCAAAACTTCCCAGTCTGCATTCCCTCCCCAACACACTATTGATTTTTACATTACATTGTCTATTTATTTCTTTTCTCTAAATCTGTCACTGTAAGAACTGACACAAAATCTAATCAAACCATAAGGAAACCATCAATTTTATCTAATTATTCAGATGGTTGGTGAATAACATCACAGCCCCCGGTCCTGTTCATAGTAATGAAATCAAGTCCTGACCTGTGTTTTCTTATTTTAAAGATTTTGCTTTGGAAGAACTACACAGCTGAAGGGAACACCCATTTGGGAATGTTGTGGAACAGGGTAAGAGCACAGATTGTCACAAGCCATTGACCAAAATGTTTCTGTATCTCTCACTGAGAGATCTACATGCTTTTTAATACTTTCTCATTTATGTGCAAGCCTCTCAAAATTTTCGGAAGTTTATAGAGCAAAAGACACCATGTTAAAAGTGCCATTTCACTGAACTTCACACGGGTGCACACAAGAAAATCAGCTGGTGCAAAGACCCTTAAGCCATTGCCCCAAAAAATGGGCTTCAAATCAAGAGCTGCAATTCCTTCCCATCCAGGAGCTGCAGAAAGCCCATGGTGCTGGCAACATCTGCTGAACTTCTGAGCCCTTTAGGAGAGCCATGCACTTTCAGAGGTTCCAGCAGGGTTGAGGGTCTGCTTTATCATCCAAATCTCCATTTCAAAACTAGTGGTAGTGTAGGCTGCTGGGAGGAAAGGATAGGGAGAGCCATGAGGGAAAAAAGTGAGGGACACAATCAGGTAGACCACAGTAGAGGCTGGGCTCCTCTTTAGTTTTCCCCTATAGTCCCTGTGATCCATGCAAGCAGCAGGGATGTGAATCTTTGCACTTCCATCTCATGCTGTCTTCTCTGCCAAGCAAGACAAGACAGTTGTTTCTTTTCAGGTCTTCTTGCCCAGGGCTCAATCATTCTGACATTGTTCAAGTGCACTGAATGCACCCTTCAATAAACAAAAGTGGTGAAAGAGTTGTGAAAACAGATGATGCTTGAGGTCAGAGATGGAGTTAAGTGTCATAGAAGTTCAGGACTACGAGAGCAATTTTCCCAGCTGCAGTTTGCCAAAAAAATAATCTATATTCAGCAGCAACATGATATGTGCCAGCTTAGTGTGAAAATCCTACTTTTAACCTCAACCTTTGCAGAAGCCCCATCAAAACTCAAGTTACATTGCTGAATAATATATGACTTAAGTTAGCAGATTACTAGAGACAAGAAATAGCCCTAAACTGTAGTCATAAGTCTGTGTGCATTAAACTCTCCAATAACTATTTCTAAATCAGCTTGGTTCTAGCCACGCTTTCTTTTACATCTTCTTTCTCTAGAAATGAACAGGAAATAATAAAATCATGGTAATTCATTAACATAAGAAAAGAAAGCTGAGGATGGGATGATATACAATCATTGAAAGGCTCATTTCCTTCCATCATTCAGAAAATAAATTTCCTGGGTTTGCTTTAGTTTGGTTTTAATCACAGAGCATGCTACAGATATTTGCAAAATTATAGCAGGACTTTTACTTTAATATCATAGAGAAGACACCTGTACTGCCCTGTAAAAAATTATAGAACAAAATTTTTTCAAGTATTACAGAAGTATAATGCTGCTGCACGATCTGGAGTAGGTCAGACCATGCTTTGAATGCTATTTTTTGCGTGTAACCATCATTGTCGTATTTGTTGAACAGCCAGGACTGCTCTTCTCTATGAACATGATTATCACATGGAGAAGCACAGACCCTCTACAGAGAACTGTGGAAGGCTTGTGCCTTCATCAAAATAACAGAATCTGCATGCTTGGGGGCTTTGGGTTCGCCATTACAATTATCTGCTGCTTACCATCACCTACCACATTCTGCACTTTAGGACAGAGGTCCCACTGACTAATCTACATTAGCAAGTTTCTTAATGAGCTCAAGAGCTTAAAAGTTTTTCTGGGGGTCGGTGGGCAAGGAGAACCTAAACCTCAGAAGCTCTGACCCAGCTGCACTCAGCTGTGCTGCTCTAGCTGGGCACATTGCAGCTGTGCCAATATTACCAAACTAAATGAGCTAAGGTTCATCTATCAGCAGAGTGATTTGCAAGACAGCACCCTAAGAAGTAATTCATAAAGCAGTATCAGCTTTGACCCACCCTCTCTTACCTCCTCTCCCCATCAGTGAACCTCTCTGTCAATCTGCAGCTTCAAGGTGTCAGAAATATGCTTCTTTGTGCTGAAGTAACCAATTAAGTTTTATTGCTTTATTGATGCCACAGATATAAAATGACTATGTAGAGCATCTGTCATAAAATGCTTGCTTAAGAATCCGTTGCTGGAGACATCAGTACTGCAGTAGAAAGATGAAAGGAAGATTTAAAATGCGTGATGTGGATACGTGTTAGGAGCTAATTACATGCAGTGGGAACAGATACAAGGATGGCTTGCCATCAGCTGTGGATTGCATCTAAGATGTGGTTATCAGTGCTAAAATGTTTTCATAAAACAATCTTATGTGCTGTCGAGCTAGTCATTTTTCTATCATGAATTGTTCCTTCTAGTGATTTTTTTAAGAAGAAGAAAACTCAGTACTGGTTTTCTCTTATACTGTATAGAGTCAAGTCCTTTTATGAGGAACTCACAAGTACACACAAAACATTAAATGCTGGTCCTGAACAGGGAAGTCTATTGTCAGGAGCTGTCTCTTACAGCAATAGCATTAATTTATAGAAATATAGAGAATAAATTCAGCATGAAGAATCTATGACCATATAAATCTATCGTGCATCAGTTCAAACGAAAGCTGTTGAAAAGAGCTGGACTGCCAGTATATTCATGTAACTGTCTGTGACAGAAAGTTTACAAAAGAAAAAAAGAAATGCCAGCAATAAAAATGGAAAGGTGTCTTTCTTCTACCATATCCTTTTATCCTTGATATATGCCCTGCTTCTGCATTTTTCATATGAAAGCTTAAGAGAGTATTGAAATCCTTTTAAAAAGAAAGGAAAAGAAGAAGCAGTGCCTACTGCCTATCAGATATAGTCACGGAGGCAGTTGACTCTGATATACAGATTAGGGAATCTTTTATGCTTTGGCAACATTGGCCCCTGCTTTGTTCTGTGTAGCTCACAGCAGTATTATCTTCTTAATTTGTTATTTTATAAATATTTTGAGCACTGAAACCTTTAAAAAGCCCCAGAAGAAAATAAAACAAAAAAAACCAAACAGCATCACTATTGTCAGTTTTAAAATGGCAGACTCAGATTCCTAGCAGGTTCCTTTGAAAAGGGAAATTGTGTATGAGGATCATGTGCATGGGGACATGTTATCAATTCTGAACGATTTTCAAGATGTAGTCTTGCCTGCTGCTAACACATTATACAGTGCTGCAAATCACATGTACCCTTAAGAAAGGTCAAAAGAAAGAGATTTTAAATACCATGGGATTCTTCCTCTTTTTATACAAAAGCCCACTCTTTATTGAAGAGGTTAGGAAATCTGGTATTGTAAAATCCACAGTGGAGATCAATTTTGTGGCAGTGAAATAGAAGGCTATGTTATTTACTGCACATGTAAATATTAAAGAATTGGAAATCTGCTCTAAGTTAACATGAAAACACATTTTTCAGAGATCTGGCCATGTCTCTAAGAAATTCACCACCTTATTCAGGAAAACAAGGAGGTAGAAGAAAGTATTAAATCTCCATACCAAACCTGCCCAAATAAATATTCACCAATTGTTTTCATTCCTTATTCCTTTTCCACCCTAATTTCCTTTCTGCCTTCTCTTCCTTTTTCTGGCTATATAAATAGTTATTTTTTCAGGATCAGGAAGGATGTTTTGTGGCAAGAGGAGGAAAGCCTCTTTTTTTAAAAAAAATTTTTTGCTCCTGTTTGTTTCATTCATATATCAAGACAGAAATAAAATAACTTTTAAATATTGAAATTCAAAAGAATGGGAAAATGTCAATCTTTTTGATCTGACTTGATCAACCCTCATTGCAGTCCCACCCAAGTGTTCACCATTTCACTCAGTCAAGCTCATGGCTAAAAGACTGATGAAAAAATATTTGTTTTGCTATTTGACCATGTCCTAAAATCACTGTAAGATTGATAATTTCTTTGTGTTTATTTATTGGTGTTGACACAAATCCCATCTCTTATTGATGCAATGAGCTTTGTGACCATTACACATCTTCAAAAGTGAGAAGGAAGAAACCAAAGCACTGCTTCTTTACAGAACGTGTTTCCTGCCTTGACGTTTCAAGAGTCAAATGCAGATGATATACGTCTGCAGGTGGTTTAACCCCATCCTGTCAAACAAGATCAGGTAAATCAAGACGTACAAGGACCAGTCTTTGTAGCAGTAACAGGAAAAAATAACTGTTATGGGAAAGCACACAGAAATGCCACAATGTCTCTGTCACTCTCCCCCACTCCCCTCTGTCCAAGACCACAGAAGTCACCATTACCAGACACATCTGTGTGTACTCACTCTGTAGTTACACTAACTTGGAGAGCAAAACCTAATGATATATGAACCTCTGCTTGAAAAATTGCCCCTACTGAAATATCCAATTGTCCCAAAAGTCATTAAATAATTTGCAATTATTTGTTTATGCATGGTTGCAGCTATAGGATTATTTTTGTATTTCAGCTATTATTTAAATTAAAATGATCCATACAAATGGACAGTCTTCTTTCATTAGTGCTTTACACTCTCTAAATCATAAAATTAAAGTCACAGCAGAACAATAGAATGCCCATTATAGCTATTCCAGGCACAAGACTTCTGGTCCTGAAATAGTTCCATCCAGGACAAAAGATGGATCTATATCATCGTTATTAAAGTGTGTTAGTCAGGTTGCATACATTCAGGCTGAATTTTGGGTCAGTCAAAGGAGACACTGGAAAGATGAGTTAATCCACCCTGTTCCATAGTTCCTTATCTCAAAAACATGAAAAATTATTTTCCAACCCCCAAGGGGCAGAGGAATTACAAATCTATTAATGGTTGTGTAAGGTTGGATACTACAGTGCTGAGTACCATAGCAAGAAACTTTTGTATCTTTATATTTTCTTCCAATTTTTTAATGTTCCTTATTCCCCACCCTCTGAGAATTCTTACAAATATTCCTTCATCTCATCTTGCCCCTTTGTACAGCATGTGCTGCTTCACCACCATGGAATCCAGCAGTGGCTAGAGGCAGGCTGTAAAACTACGAAACTTAAGAGCATAATCATATGGTTTTAATGTGGATCAACCACCTCCTGAACCCTTCCTGTAATGGTAGTCTATCTTAAGATATGCATTAGTGAAGAAAATCAATTAAATTACCACCACTTAATGAACTCTAGCTTGTTGGCCAGTCAGGGTACCTGACTGTGTTGCCACAATTGAAAAAAATGGGGCATAAAGGGCATAAAGTAGATGCATTTCATGTCTGAGTGAGGCACATATTCAGATAACAACAAAAAGCATTGATTAGTTTTGTTTGTATTCAGTCTTCTCCCGTGGTCAAACAACAAGTCACAAACTACAATTGATAACAAAATCCCTTCTTTGGCATCTCCCTGCAGCAGACAAGACCTAACCTTCTCCCATTGCTCTTCCCCTCCCTGAATTAAATGTCTAGCTTTGGACTGCACTTTAGCAAGGATTCTTGGCAGAAGGTTTAAGACAAGGAACTGAATCACTGCTTGAATAGAGGTACAGTCAAGTGTTAATTCAGTTCAGGTTAACCTACATAGTGTACTTCTCAGATCATTAAGGATGATCCAGTGTTTGTACTGATGCAAGGATTAGCATTTGGTTTGAAAATTTCTGGGATTTTAACTTTACAGTTTCTAGTACCTCCAAGTTTTCAAGCCCTAAGAAATTTGCAATCTTGCAGTTGCTTGTAGCTCACATTGCAATGTCAGCAGTGAGTGTCTTGCACAGCTTTACACAGGAAATGGCCATAAATGATCTGGACCAAATTTCCCCTTTTCCCTCAAGAGGACTTCCAGGGTCAGAGTTGAGGTCATTAACAGGATGGTGTGGGGAAACTCACACTGCAGCTATCTCTCGTGTTTGCAGCTCATGGATAAACAACGGACCTAATTCTAAAATATTTCAGTCCATTAATCTTCAAAAATACAAATATTTATAATGCAGTAAGAATGTATTAGCCCTGTACACAGTGTCTGCCTGATTTGCTTCCCTTTGTGCAGTTCATTAGCTGTTTTAAAACAGGCTTCAGTCCTAAGGTGAGTTATGCTCACTCTTCATCCATCTGTCCATGCACAGACTATCTGAGAATGTAGGGGTCATCTTCCTACTTGTGGATTTTGTTATGGAGTTCAGGAGAACTTAATCTTCCCAGCTCTACCCTCTCCCTCCGAGGTTGACAAGGCCATGAGAAAGAAGGCACTTTCTCCAATTGCTTGGAAACTGGGAACAGCTTCACAAAGCATTTTTAAAAAAAAAAAAAAAAGGCAATCCCATAGAAGTAGTTTTTATGCTCTGGTCCCAAATTGTGCCAAGTACTCCTCGTAAAAAGGTGCTGATCCAGAAGAATAGGATTTTCAGAATAGACTTTCTTCTTTGGTTATTTTAATTTGAACAATAAATGTTTCATTCTGCTCCATCAATGCAAATGGGTGTCAGTACAGCAATGTACTTCCCCCCATAACTGAGATCCATATTTTGTGTCCTGCACTTACCTTTCAGAAACAGGTTCAGCACTTAGACCAACAAAGGATGATTTTTCATAATACAGTGCAGTAATAACAATAGAGTTTCTCTTGAAGAGCTACTAAAATGGACATAATATCATATCTAATGGGCCACTGTCAACAATGAGCAGTCCATGAAAGAGCACATTCAGTGCTGTCACTTTGTAGGCAATTAGTTTCACCATTTAAATTATTATACTTCCGGTAATATTACGGTAGTGACACATGCATATCAAGAAAAAAACTGTATTCTGGCAATTCTTCACCCATGCTAATTACTTGCAGATCTGTGGAAAAAGCAATAGAACAAAAAAAAAAAAGAAAAAAAAAAAAAAAAAGAAGAAGAGAGAGGAGAAGGCAAAACAAGCCTGGCAAGTTACGAGTCCCTAATGGAAATGACTTATCAGTATTTGTTGTACACTATATGTTGTCAATTTATAGATACATAGATGTTGCTCTCATTGTTTTTACAAATATTTGCTTAGTTAGACTCCTAGTTTCAAAACATAAGCTAATGGATCAAAATCACCTAGTACACCTTTTTGCTTTCATATTTCAAACATAGAAAAATAGTTCTGCTTACTTGCTCCACTTACTAACAGAAAGCAGTATCTCTTCTATGCAGAGCTAAGCTTTGCATTTTGCTATGCCCAGGAACCAGTGCAGATCAGCAGGACCATACAGCTCATGCTTTAGTGCAGGATCTTTCCAATAAACAGCTAGATTTTTACTCCAGCCAGTTATGTGAACTGGGCAGAGTGGGAGAGTACTCTGGCACCATCTAGCAAAAACACAAGGCAACTCAATCTTCTTCTCCGAGCACAGACTAAAATGGGGACATGAAACAAATAACTGGAAGAGAATTCAAAATATTGGCACCATGTCCCTTTTTTGACACAGGTGAAAAAGTGCTTTAAGGATCATTTGTAAATATATACCCCTTTGTCAAATGGGAATTTGTGCTGTCATAGCAGAAGCTAATTTCTTATATTTCAAGGCAAATGGAATAGAATATGTAATCTATAGTGGTGATTGATGCCTCTGCAGAAGTGGATTAAAAATCAAAGTAATTTCTTAAGTGTAGGCTTCTGCTTTAACCTTACTTGGAATCAGCAACCGAGGCAAAAGCCTGGTGTATCCTGAGAACCAGGATGTTTTCAAAGTGATTTATTTACTCACCATGGAGAAGCCACCTCAGCCTGGTTTTCAGCATCTCCATATGTACAATGGAAAAAACAACCAATTTATTTCACAAGATTGTAGAGAAAATAAATTATTGCACACTCACTGGTTGTTCTGAAAACATGACCAAAGCTGAAGCAACTATTTTCCTTCCTATTAATACTATAATAAGGCAGCTTTCCGACAGAAGCTTAAACTTTTAAATAGAAATGAAGAACCAAAGCCTGGAGATAAGAAAAGAAAACATGTTACTGTATTAATGAGAGCAACTCTGCTGTTCTTGCTTTACCTTGGGTAAGAAGGTGAGCTCCTCAGATGGTATAAATTACGCTACTTCCAGCTGCCCTCAAATGATGCTCTTTCACACTGACTGAAAGCCTGGCCTGTGTTCTCTAGCAGCTCTGACCTTGGAAATCCTTTTGCTTGAAGAAGTTTTATGGAAACCTTGCCTTCAAAACATTTATTTTTGAAAAACAGAGGCACTCAAAGAAGGCTTTTTCACCAAATGACAAATAATTGCTAAGTTTTCTAAATAGCATTTAGTGAAGCTAAACACAGAATCACAGAATAAACTTAGTTGGAAGGGACCCTCAAGGATCAAATCCAGCTCCTGGTCCTGCACAGCACCGTCCCCAGGAGTCACACCCTGTGCACAAGAGCGTTGTCCCAATGCTTCTTCAGCTCTGTCAGGCTTGGAGCTGTGACCACTTCCCTGGGGAGCCTGTTCCAGTGCCCAGCCACCCTCTGAGGGAAGAGGCTTTTTCTAATATCCAACCTAACCCTCCCCTGATGCAACTTCAGGCCATAACACAATTAGGCTGACTTTATAAATCCTGTTGTCTGGGTTCATGTTTTAATTTTCTTCTCATCAAATGACCTGCTCTATAATTACTTTCTTTTCTATCATCTCACCAGTACAATCTTGCTTGCAATTTCTCATAGATGTTTGGGATGGTTTATAAGATTTCCTCAGTAATTTGGTAATTTTTGCAGTCATTTTTAAGTGTCTGTAATCTTGGGGGGGCATCAGGGAAAACTTATAAGCAAGTGGTTTGAATCTAAAAATGTTAAAACTGTTATTTCAGATATAATTCAGTAAATAAATTGGCCTGGTATTCATGAGCGCAAAGTTTATTTTTCAAGTGGACTGCTTCTTGCTTTTCTCCATTTACCTGAAATAAGGAATTTCTTTAAATCTCTGTTTAAGCCTCATACTATCCTCTCTTTTCCCAACAATTATTGTTTCTTTTCATCATATGTTCTACAAAAAAAGCTAACTTTTGGAATATCTACTCCAAAACCTGAATGTAATTAAATTCTGTCCAATACTTTACTAATTAATTCGTATACCACTATTTAATATCTGTGAAACACTGACAGAAGAACTCACATTCCGATTTTCCCACCTCTCCAAAGACACACAGGCAGTTTCCAGGTCTGAGGATTTTCTCTTCCTGGCTTCTCTTAGTCCCAGTAGTATTCAGGGTAAATGTTTCCATCTGCGGGGTGTAACCTCAAAATATAGAGCTCTCAGCTGTTTTCTGGGCCAACACATAACTTGACAGGGACATACACAGCACACCAGGTTGTCAGTGAAGAATACACATCCATACTTTGCCTCCTCTGGCAAACACAGGCACAGTAGTCCCTGACACAGTGGACTCAGCAGGGCTCCTTTCAGTGGCAGGTTCTTCCCATGGGTGGGATGTCCCCACAGTCACTGCCTCCCCAGGGACCCTGAACCCAAGCACAGCTAGTTCTCATTCCAAGTCACACTGCGGCACCTAGGGAGCCATGTGGACACCACAGAACATGACCACACTAATAAACCACAGCAGAAAGGGACCAGTATAACCCACAGGACAGGTTTGTGCTCCTGCCACCATTGCATGGACTGATGGGAGGACCTGACCTAGAACCTCACAGAGATCCAAAGTGTCAGTCAATTATAGGCATACTGTTTCACTTAAATGTATTTTTAAGACCAATGTTTGGAAGCATTTTTACATCTGATTGCATATGTTATTTAGCCACCTGCATCATACATAAAGACAAATTTCTGTTGGCTTCTTGACATGAGTTTAAAATATGTTTGTGAACACAGCTATGTGGGAAACAATTTGAAGCTGGGCCTTCTTCCATTCTGCTGAAACAATCCCTATGGCTTCAGGATAAACCAAATGGAAGGCATTTTATTTAGGATCTGGCAAGTGTCCACATCCCAATTTTTCACAAAGTTGTGATATGCTTATGCCGAAAAAGTTGACATATATGAAACCTTTGTGCAGCAAAATGTCATACTAACAATAAAGCAAATGGACTATGGTTTAGGTCTAGTTTATTTGTACCGTGCCAAATTCCCCTGTAGGATGAACTGCAGAGAAATTATCTCTGGAAAAACAGACTGATTATTCCTGGTATCATTAATAAGCTGTCAGTGTCTCCCTCTAAAAGATCCACATATGCAAATACTGGTCTTCATGTATTTAGATTTTTCTCTATCACCTTAAAACTATCCTCTTTCACTGCAGCTGTGTCCTTTCCAAGCTGTCAGATTCGCATATTAACTGATATTTCATCAATTTGGCCTGAGCTGCATTTGTAACTGAGTCCCAAGGGGAAAAGCTAATGCATTAAACAGAACATTAGCCTCCTGGAAGTCATATTTCCTTCAGAAGCAAAGAAGCCTTCCTCAGCCGAGCTGTACAAACCAGAAGCACCAAGATGGCGTGGAGAAACTCATATTGTTCCTCGTGAATTTTTCATGAGGGTTTCTGCCCATGCATCTCTAACATCCAGCTGTACATCACTGACCTGTACTTTTCCCCAGCCTCATAGTAAAGATGGGAAAGGTAAAAATGAAATAGACCTCCACATTTTTGTGTATATTTGATACAGGATCAAGGATATCAGGCAGGACTTGGAGCTGGAGATGGGAATCAGGTTGGATGGATGTTAGCTTGCTACTCCATAGCCCAATGTCTACAGAATCATGCAGTGACAAGGGTAGTTAGTTTGTAGCTGTACAGATGGTCATGGATGATAAGATTCGCCTCAGGCAGGAAAGCTGTTCTTGCTTATTCTACTGAAATGCAGCCTTAGATATTTGTAGCTAAATTGCTTTGATTTTTTTTATTGTAAACTCCTCAAGTTAAAAGGGTAAAGCTCAATTTATGAACAAGATATCAGAAGGCAAAGTTTAAAATGCAAGCATCCCTTAACCTAGCTTAAATACAAATTTCAGAAACAATTTCATTTGAAATACATTTAACTTGCAAGCTTACCAATGGCATCATTTCCCATACAGTTCAAATCAAGTCTCAGCAGAACTTTCTCATTAATGCATCAAATAATGCAGATGTCCTTTTCTTGCCCCCTTTGAAGTGACATATGCTTCAATTTATTTTTAATCTTCTTAGTGATGTTGTAAGTAAAGCTGCCCTGTGTGACATATGAAGTTACTATTTTTTTCATTGCTATGAATCTGGAGAACCCAGGCAGTAGTGGCTAAATGCAGATTGAATCAGGCTGTTTAACCTAAACGCCAAGGAATGAAAGCCAGCATTTAATTGTGAGGACACACAAAGAGGCAAATGCAATGAATTTGCCCCTTGCACTAAGACAGAGAAGACACTAAACACTTAAAACCCCACATCTGCACTTCTCTTTTACAAGGCACATTTCCACTGCCAGATGAAGTCTTTTGGCTGTAGCTGTGTGGAACAACAGTGTCATCCAGTGGTTACTTGGCTAACCACACGCTGCTCTTTCCTCCAGGCTGTCCAAAGTCTTTATCCCAAGCTTGCCGCATTGCTTGAGAGATAACAGACTGGAAATGAGCCGGCATGACCAGCTTGCCTTCTGCATCACACCTTTAAGGAATATTTCCTGTAACAGAACTGCTCTCTGCAGCCTCAGTGCCGGGTAAGGATCCAGTTTCATGAGGACCCTGCCTTTTGGGGACAATGCAGAACTGCTACGGCCCAGGCCATTTCCACACACGTTTTTAGAATCTGACTCTGGGAATCCCTTTAAGAAGACCAGACAGCCAAAGGACGGCCAGATAAGGAGACACTCGGATACCCTCTCTTGGCTTCTGGCATTCCCAGTTGAGGAGCTTCCCGAACCAGAGGCAGCACTTCTGTGCCCTGAGCCTGTCATATAGTTTGTCCAGTTGCTCAGTAAATGTTTGATCCTTCCACATGTAGGGTTATGTGTACTTTTGCAGGGAAACATATTCTCTTGCCTACTTTGTCTCCACCACCAGTCTTTCTTGTTCTTACACTGGAAGGGGAAATGAATAATCTATTCCGATACACTTTTTCCAGGCCACCACAATGCCAGATGTTCCCTCACCCCCCTTAACAGCTGCCAGACCTGTATTTGATCACAACAGCCGCTCCACATCTTTGAGCTTCTTTGACCTTCTCTACCAGCTCTATAATTTTGTTCTCGAGACAGGGAGACCTCACTGAAGATAATATTCAAGAGTAAAGATGGCATTTTTGGCAAAGCTGAAACTTTCACTCTCAATAAAAGAAAGTCAAAATTACTAATAGTGTTTTCTTTCATTTAAATAACATAAAGATCTTCACTGATATTAAAATAAATTGATTTGGCTTTATTGTTTTCATGCATTTTCCTCTGACCTAAGGATTAAATATTAATATTATCATCTATATAACATATCTACAGTATTTAATATTTTATACTGTGATTTGCCATGGTCTAAATGAAATCCTCTAATATTACTGAACTGAAACTTTCTGACATTCTCAAAATAAAATGCAATAAGTGCTCTGATGTTTCCGAACTGACGGAAATAATTAAAAATAAAAGATTCAGTCTGTCATAAAATTCAAAATTTCCATTTTAGGTTGGCATAAGATATTTTAAAAGAAAATATCATGGGAAAATAGTTCTATCTTCTCAAGTTTAGCTGAAAGAGTTTTCCAGATGGGAAATGATGCAGCTTCTCATGGGAATATAATGCTTTCTGTATATTTTGTTAAAGAAGTGCACATGATCACTTTGGAAAAGATATATTAAACTTAAGATTTATGCTTTGTCTGCAAAAAAAAGATGCTGCCAGGGAAAAATAAAACCTAAAGTACATCCTAGAAGAGGCCATCTTTATGACTAAGAATATTTTTTTGTGAGATATTATTCTTTTTCAAGGCTTAATTTTCCTTTCTCTTGAACAATATCTTTAAAAGAAATTGAACAGTCTCAGAGTCCAAGAACCCTCTCCCTCCTTTTATCCATGCAGACTCATTATTTTACTGCAGGAGAGCACTGGAGATAAGGAATTTTATAACCGAACATAAGTGATTTAGGCACAATTAGATATGTGCTCTTAAACCTGCTAGGTGCATTCAGAAGTCTCCCTAGACAGGTTATGACCATTTATATCCTCATTTATATGGCCTGCCAGGGCTACTTCTTTAAATTAGCTTGAAGCAGGCCAGATAAACCCAGGAGGAAGTCAGTTGTCTTTTCTTTCGGCATATAGATAGGCATTGCTCTGCTTTCAAGGCTAACAACAAACAAGATGAGGGTAGAGATAAAGAGGACAAAGACTAAACCATCTTTTTCCTTAAGAGCTCACCATGCAAGCAGCAAAATGCCAAGACGAATTGTATGAAATAGTAAACTCCAATAGGAACAATACATCTTTTGAAAAGAAAGGCTGCCAGATAGCCTGAAAATGTTCCTTGGCTAGATTACCTCTTCCCCAACAAAGCTCATGAAATCATCACACTAAGCAATCACAGATAAAACGAGGGGATAGTTATGAAGGTTTAAGCAATAATACTTGAGCTTGGCAAAAAAGCAAAATAAAAGCTCTCTGTTCATTAGTGTTATTAGGCTTCAGTTTGTGCTGGAAATCTGTGATATTTTATGGAGCCTGGGAGCATAACTCAGCTTCAAGAGTAGTTTCTGAAAGAGCCTACAATGAAAGAAGGGGAAAGCAAGTGTGATAGATAACATCTATGCCAGTCTGAACAGAACTGGGTGCTGGGCAGTAGGACAAGGTCAGAGGAGGTATTACAACGCTCCTCAAAAGGTAGCATTGCTAAGAAAGTTTTGGGCAATGTGTGTTGAGAATCTGGAGGAAGAAGGAAGGTTTTATATGAAGGTGACCTTCAGAAATAGTAAGCAGAATATGATCATTGACCTCTGCCTACAGCAGGCAGAGAAAGCTGTGTGCTCCTGGGGGGAGAATGGGGTCATATCTACAGATGCAGCCCATATGTCTTTTTGTTCTGATTTTAATGAAACTATATAACACTGATGCCTTTTTTTTATTTAACATACTGGTTTGGGGGGTTTTGTTGTTGTTACTGGGCTTGGATTTTTTTGTTTCTTTATGTTTTTGGTAGGGCTTGCATAGGTGTGTATAGCTGCAGCTGCCACATGGCACAGTACATATACACACATATGTTCTGGTTTCATCCAAAATAAGACTTTTAGCTTCCAAGGAGAAAGAAGTAGAAGAAGGATGGTAAAATCTTTAGCTGCCTGAGCAGTAGTGTTCAGAAAATTCCTACTGTGAGATGGGGAGAGAAAGGTAAGTTCATTCACTGCAAGTGAGAGGCTGAAACAGGCAAAGAGCAACCTCAGCTGCAAAAAATCTTGAAAAAATACTGGCAGTATATATATAACACAAATATGGGCACATAGAGGATTAAACCCAACATCTGAGACAATGCAATGAATTTAACCTCCTGTTCCCAACGCAAAGTGCCTGTAACCATGACTCTCTGCAGTTGTTGGAAGCCAGTCCTTCACAACGAAACCATGCCTTGCCCAGGCTGGAGGCTGGTGGGTGGAGGTCCCCTAATTCTCTTGGGCTTACAAAACCTGAGGAGACACCTCCACTGACTCTGAGGGGTAACAGATGTACCCCCTCCTCATCTCTCCACACTGCTCAGAACAGTTCAATAAGACTGTGCTTTGGAGAGCAGCAGAGAGGCAGAACAGTGATAGCACTTCATTCCCATCCTGCAGCACGTGAAATACTCCAGACCCCCACAATTGCAGCAGTAATTCCATTGAGGTTTTCTGGTGACATTAGCCAACTCCTCAAGTCTTTCTCTTGATGGAATTAGAGACCTACTATGGTCTGTGGGATAGACATCGATGCTCATGTCATTAGCATCAGCACTGGTTCTGCCTGGAAAGGCTGAAGCACTGAAAAGCAGCTTCTGAAAGTAAGAGCCATTTGAAATATTGTTTTAATGGGAAGACAAAGAGCTCATGTAGCTAGCTCAGAGTAGCTTTCAAGATTACAATTCCTAAAAGATATAACAATATACAGAGAAATCAAATGTGCTGTTTACATTATGGTTTTGCATGGTACCTCCTTGCTTTTCACCTTGCTTGCACCGATATCAATTAAAATAGCATAACTGAGGGCAGTGGGATTGCATTGCATAAACCCATCTGATGCAAAGTCATGATCAAGCTTTAAATACAAATATATTATTAATTCTTGGACTGCAGACAATGGTGCAAATCCTCATTACTTACAGGGCAGTTTTGTGCCCGGAGCTCTGTTTGCACAGGGCTTCACCTTCTATAGAAAGCTGCCTAACTGGTTTCTGCACTTTGTCATCTAAGTGGCCTAAAAATATGCGGACAACAAAAGCTTTTTTTGACAGTTGTGTAAAGGCCTCTAGTGGGGAGATAAACAGAGAGTGGAGGTTATTCATCCTTGTCCCTCCCCCACCCAGCCTAGCTCTCCACCCAAGTTAGCAGAGCCAAAAATGTGTCCACCACAGAAGCTTTCTCTTATTTTTGAAAGTTAATCTCCTCCAGAACTGGATTACCACTGTCTAATCCCTTTAACCACAGGCACACAATGCTGGAAATGGATGACTTGCTTAGAAACCTGCTCAGAGCACACACATTTAAGACACGTCCAGAGCCTTTTGGCTGCTCGGCATCACGGCTGTCAGAGCAGACACTGCCCGCTGCTCCTCGCCGGCTCCTGCCTTGCTGAAGAGCCTGTCACACCCTTCCTCTGTACATCACCAAGGGGGTTTTACTGAGCTGCTGTGCACTACCCTCCACATTATGCTGGAGATCTGCTATTCCACCTCCTGCCTCCTCGGAATGTGTTTTGTATTTTAGTCAGGGAGCTGCAGTAAAGATTTTAAATGAGTGGTTTCTGCTCATTACACCAGCCTGCTGCCCTATTAAACAGATAGATGTTGTGATTCTCATCCTGCTAGTCTTCTGCAGCAGTTTGTGTACTAAGTCCCACACTGCACTGCTTTTTATTTACATTTTAAAACACCTGTCTAGAGATATGCATGCAGCACAAAAATTAAAATTACAGCCTAGTGCTGGAAATATGCTAAATATTTCTGCCTGGTTGATACTGCACTGGAATATGAGAGAGGGAAGATGGAAAAAAAGAAGCATTATTATTTCATTCAGAAAGTATATGAAGAACCAAAGACTTTTTTGATCGGTGTTGTGAAGCTCAGAGGTGAGTTATGATACACATAAGAGTGATAACACATCTTAGTTGATGAGTTAGCACCGAGCTAGAAGGCAGCTACATTGTTTTTCACTCTGAGCATTGCTGGAATTTGTTCCTCAATCAGATGGTATCTGGGGTATCGATTAAGTATAGACAGCAATACTGGTTATAGTCTAATCACTGAAAGGCAGCTTCTAAACATATAATTATTTATACAGAAATTCATCCATGCTCTGTGCTGAATTATCATATAAAAAATAATATTATTAATATTGTCTAATGGCACAGCAGGGAAGATAATGATGGTGCAGTATATTCTGAGTCTCACATTAAAGACTAATCCAATGTTACGCTGTGACTGAGAGTGTGAAGTTAGAGCAGTCAAACACAGTCTTACCCATCTGATAGTCTTCAGTGTCCATACCTTCTTGCTGTAAGATGGAAGGGATGTTTTACTCTTTCAGCATAAGCAAACCTCAAATTTGCACATACTTACAAAATGGTCATTGCATTTGCCTGCAGACTCCCTGCAGTACCAGTTTCTAATCAGAAAATGTATTTTAACTTTATATAATGTCTAGAAATTCATTCTGAGTTACCTACGATTAGAAAGTTTTAAGCTAGTACAAAGAGAAACTGTCATAAAATGAAATGAGGCCCTGTCTGAATAAATCACTGATAATGGAGAGCAAAGACATTATTTCTTTTTGTCATTTTAATACTGACCAGCACTGGCATAACCAAACAGCTTCCCTAATACATTGGGAACACAAGTGACAGTATGCCAGTATGCTGCATGTGCATTGCTTCTGTCTCCTAAGCAAAACAGGGAAGCAATTTATCACCATAGTGCACTTAACATGTTCCCATATATCAGACAGTCCCTCCATCATATGTTTTTGCCTCCATTTCAACAGCAGGTATAAAATGTCACACTTATATTAACTACTACTGGGTTCTGCTGATGCAGGTCCTCAAAAGCCTTTGTACTACAAAAGCCAGTCTTTCACCAGAGAAGACATGAAAAAAATGCACAAGGACTGTGCCAAGGTAGGTGTCTGCATTGGATTGGCTGCTGTTGGCAGAAATGCAAGGTCTAGATAAACTGCTTTGGAAGTGGTTCAGATGCTCAGGCAAAGTCTAGACTACAACCAGCACACAAACTTCACCTGCTGTCCAGAGATTTCCAAGGAGACAGCTGGTAAGTGAGGAAGTCTATCAGCCTGTGGAGGCCCAGGCATGTTGATGCTGCCTTTTCTCATGCTTCAGCCAGAGCAGCCTGAGGATGGTCTTTGTCTTTGGAAGGGCAACTACCTGTAACTCTGAACTTGTCACAGACCTGTCAAACTGAAAAGTGTTTTCCATATGCCGAAGATTTGTTGTTTAATTTATTATTCTGTGATGGCTTACTGTAATGATAGAGCACAATATGGGCAGTAATCTCACTGGAGCAGAAAGCAGAAATTATCTTCATGTATTAAGATAGTTAAGACTTCAAATATTGTTAATTTCTTAAAATAATTCATAAATGAAAAAACTGAATCTACACAAGACATTTGCTTCCAGTCTCTGGAATGGGGCTGGCCCTCAATGCTGCAGTGACTAAGAAGTGCTCAGATATCTCTGATAACAGAGACTGCATATATGTTTCAACTAATCATGTACAGAAAAATTTTGCAGTTTTTAATTCTAATTTCACCCCATTTCCTATAAAATTCAAGGGTCCTTTCGTTAACTGAAAGACCTGATGGTAATATGAGATTTATAAATCTGGATTTTAAACTAGGTAATTTAGATTACTTGGGATAATCCAAAGCACAGTCTTAGTTTGACCAGCAGAGGCTTTGTGTCCCAAAATGATGGATTCAGATATTTTTCTTGTACCTCTTGGGAAAGCAGAGACTGCTACTCCAGAATAGGGTACAGGTCTGAGCTACATCTGCATTCTGAGCTGCTGTTAAATTCTGAGCACAGTCCTGAGAATGTTTAATG
This sequence comes from Oreocharis arfaki, assembly GCA_013398015.1. Taxonomy (NCBI): domain Eukaryota; kingdom Metazoa; phylum Chordata; class Aves; order Passeriformes; family Paramythiidae; genus Oreocharis; species Oreocharis arfaki. The sequence goes on along the minus strand of VZRR01011205.1, from coordinate 122,944 downwards.
GACTAATACAAAATAATTCTCTTTCCAGTAGGAGAGCAGGTGACTCAAGAAGCTGTAGAGACTCCTCCTCTGGCTGTTACCAGACACCGTTTGCCACTCAAAAAAACAGTAACTGATATTTTCAACCTTTAATTCTGGGGCTTTGCAAAGGTTGCTAAACTGTAATTGTTTGAATTGTACAAGCTATAGACAGATCTTACAATGACTGCAACACCCAGATGAAGTCTCTGTCTCAGTTTCTCCAACAGTTGTGCTCATTCTCTGCAAGCTAGGCTGGATCGGCTCAGAATTCACAAATCTTCCTGTGCAGAGTTTGTCCCAGAGAAATGCTGCTGAATCTCCTGCTTATCAAAGCACAAACAATTTTCCTAGTTTGAATAAAAATCCTAGTGTCTTATTACCCTGTAAGGGCTATTAAAATGTTGCTAATTTATGCATTGAACCCAAACATTGTGGCATCTTGTGCTTACTTTCAATAGACAAGAAAAAAACGAAGCAAAAGCTTCATCGCAAGCATTTAGTACAAGGAGTTCATAATTTTAAATTCATGAATTGCAAATAAACAGACCTGGAATAGGTGACAAACCCAAACATAAGTGCCAAGCAGTTTTTATGTCCATTATATTCTCACCTTAGCAAATCAAAATGATTAAAAATTACTTTGGTGGAAAAATAAGGACTGCTTTACTGTAGAAAGGAAGATACTACTGCTTAAAAATCAGTATAGGTCTCACAGTAATAGGTGAAATTCGTCTGATTCATTCATTTCAGCCATCGGGGATTTTTTGTGATGGAGCAGTGGAAAATATACAATTGGGAAAAGACCTTTCTTGTTATTTTAATTTAAATCTTCTACACTGGATGTCTGATATAATGCAGATGAGAATACATTGAGGGAACATGCTGGTGAGGCATATGGATGAAGTCAACCTGTCCAAGATTTTATTAAACTGAGAAAAGTAAAAGGTTATAAAAACAAGTGCAATAGCAGAAAGATGACAAGGTGCACTTTTTCTATCCAGAGTACACACACGGCAGAGAGTACCAGTCTCTGTGTGATCAGTTGTGTACTGACACATCTAAAGCGTGTGCTAAAGAATTTGTAACAAAAGGACAGGCTACTCCAGCATTTTTTTTCTCAAAATATTTAAACTTCCTTGAGGCTAAATTGTAGTGCAACTTCCAGAGCCATGCAAGGGAACAATAGGACTCAGACACTCCATAAAAAATTATGTTGTGAGTGACTCAGCTTGCCTTGTAGTCTGCTGCTGGGGCATTGGAACATTATCCAGCCCTTTGCATTGGTTTCACAGAAAACCCACAGTTTGGCCTTGAAAGAATAAATCTTCATCCTTATATTATGCCTGAATTGTCAGCATTAACATACCAATGGTTACTTTTGGAAGTTGCATCGTGTTGCTGGTTAATATAATGGCCCAGCACATGTAAAGTGGGAATTCCAAATATTGCAGCAGAATATTTATAATTTACGTTATTCAAGGCAACATTCAGAATTACTGTTGGTTTCAGAGTGGTGGCACAGTCTGTGTTGATGTTGGGGGGAGGAAGTGAAAAATGGGAAAGAAAGGTTTAAGGGGCCAAAAGTTTCAATGAATGGAGCTTAAGAAGGAGGGTATTGAAGGAAAATTTGTGGCAGAAGGGAAAAGCAGCAGAAAGCTATAGGTGGAAATGCTTTCCTTTCCGGATGCCTCGGAGGTGGGAATAGAGGCAGCAACTTCACGTGGGTGGGAGCAGTGCCTGCCCTGAAGCAGTATCTCTCCCGCACCCTCCTGAGCGGAGGCTGGAGCACATTGGTGGAATACTCTGTCCCAGGGCAACTGCCCGCTCTGAGCAATTTTCAGACGTCCTGCCCCGCATTCCGTCTCTCAGAGACAGCCGGAGCTCGGCTGACTTTGCCGTGCCTTTGCCTTTCTTGCGGCAGCCCCGGCAGCAGGGGCGGCAGAGGCAGCCTGCACACGGAGCGCGGTGCCAGCGGGAGCGGCCCCTCGGGAGCTTTTAAATCACACCTTCGTGGCCAAGTTCACCTCTTGTTTGAGGGCTGTGCTCCCCACGCTTGCCGTGCACGCCAGCCTGGGAAGCTGGGCAGCGTGGCAGGGCTGAGTCCGGCCGGAGCCTGGGCACAGCTGCACGCCCAGATGGACCTTGCAGACAGTGCCTCGCTCATTTTCTGCTGCACCCAGCACACCCCTGCAGCCCTGCTCGCACAGGCACCGGCACGCACACGCGAGTGCCCCTCTGAGAAGGTTACAGTAACCAGAGGATATAATTTTACTTAATCCTTTATGACGTTTTTAATTAAAAAGGCTTTAGTGCTTTTCTAGCGTGACATTTGATTGCACTCTAGATAATGCACCCTTGCCGATTCTGGCAGCAGTAAAGCGCTCAGAAAATATATGAAATATTTTTATAAGGAATTCTGTCTGATCTGTCTTCAATAGGAAGCACAGTAATTTCAAACCATGTGTATTCTTTTCAATAAAACAGCAATGTATGCCAGAGCAAGACAACTGAAGAAAATCACCCTGTCCAAATTACTGACCATTCTAAACTATTTTCATTCTTGCTGCTTAGATTCACATTTTTTTAATATAAGAATTAACTGAAATTTGTTGCGCTATTTTGAAGTACTGACTGAAAAGGAACCTGCTACAAGCTGTTTCTAGCCTGTCTGAAAAAACCTTGGTCTGATTCTCTTGTCATCCATACCATTTTAATTTACTTGACTTAATCCTTGTTTTCATCTAAAGCAGAATCATAGATCCTCATTCCTCAGAAACTGTCAGAATTATGCTTTATTTTTACTTTTATCACTACTATATACACTCCTTTGATTTATTCACAAGTATTCCTTTATCCACTTTGGTCAGCAATAATCACACTTTGCTTAAACATGGTACCTTGTTAATCTCTGACACTGAGCTGTAATGCTATGCTCTTTCCTGGATTTATGCAAATCTGAAAGCAGAAATGCTGCTACTAAGGACTTCACAGACTTTGATGACAGGGATGCATTTGCAAGATCAAAGAACAAACTTCTAGTCCCACTGTAGTCATCTGAAGGTAGCCATTGACAAAAAGAGCTCCTAGATTTTTCTCAAAATAATAGATCTCTTAGAGAATTATTTAGCTGCTTGTTTTGGTGTGGTTTTTTTTTCCAATTCAACAAAGCTTTTGACATTTCAAATTGTTTCCACCTGAATTGAAGGAAAAAAATTAACTCTGAGGAAAAAAATCCTGTCTAGAGCAAAGTTGCATTTTCTAATAAATAAAAACCTTTTTTTTTTCAGTTTGTTGCAAAAACTGTGTATGTTTGTTTTGTCCTGAAAATAAAAATTCAGTGGAGTATTCCTGAAGAAAGCTTCAGTCATGGGAAACAAATCAGTCATTACACAACAAATTTGTCTATAGGTCCATCACAACAGTATGTAAATGCTTCCCAAATGGATTTGTCATCATAGCATCCTTATGACATTAATAGTTCTTCCCCTTCTCTGCTATGGATGATGCAAAATGCACATCAAAACCTCCTCCTCATTCGTTAAATCCTGGTTTTAAATGTCAAGCCCCAGATTTTTCAAACCATGTTGCTAAAAGGTGCTTTATTTGTGGTAGAGTGTTTTGTTTACCCTAAGTATAATTCCCACTGACTGAGACCCTCCCTGAAAGCTCAGCCTTGCTGCCAGCCAGGCACCAGCTGTCCCCTGGAAGGTACTGCGGCGAGGAACACGCACACGCTTACTTACCACCCGAGTAAGAAAAGTGCCCCTTGCTCAGCGACACAGGGTGACCTGACCCTGCAAGAGCACTAGTGCTCAACTGGACCTGCCCAAGCCTTGGCCCATCAGCCTGTACAAGGAGAAGGATGGAGGTGGCTGGCAGGCCACAAGGCATGTGTGTCCCCTCAGGGGACCGTGTGTTGTCTAGGCAGATTACTTTGAATTTGATAGATACTTGAAAAAATCAGTCCCACACTGGATCTGCTGTGAGGCTGTTATCTTAGAGGAGCTGGTGAGGAAATTGTTACCAT
>VZRR01011205.1:82331-118860 GCA_013398015.1 Oreocharis arfaki | reverse complement strand
CACTGAGATGGCAAGGGGCTTCACAGTCAGAGGACACACTACTTCAGTGACCCATCCAGCCTTCCTGTGGCTGCAAGCCCTTCACTGCTTTCCACTTTTATGGTGAGATGAAGGTCCTTTTTAACAAAGCATTGCTAAAGCCCTGTCTTGAGCCATTTCCTGAATCCCATCCACCTCCTGTAGTGTGTGAAGTGGGGATAGAGAAGAAAATGTTTTGTCCGACTGAATCTGGTGAATCCTGTCTCATTCACCAGCACATGAGCCTCAAACAGTGTGATCTGCCCTTTGGCTGCATACAGAGAGTGGTCCTCTGTTGTGCACATTCAAGTGCGCAGCTCCTCGCTTTTGGGTCGTCTCCAAACCTTTAGATCCTTCGGCTGATATCACAGAGCTCTTCTTTTTCCCAGTGAGCTGGGAGAGCGAGTGGAAGCAACCCACGTGCCTGATGCCCGGTGCTGGATGTGGATGATGAAGCTGCAGGGAGAGCTCTGCCCAGCCCTGCCAGACCGTGCTCGCCAGCAGGAGTGTTGAGTTCCTCTAACAACCCTGCTCGTCCCTGCAGTGCGAAGGTTTATGACTTGTCCAGATGCTGGGAGGTTTTGGGTTGGGTCTCTTTGCTAGTGCTGCCCCCATGTTTCTGACACCTAGTCAGGAGTGGCTCCTAACTCAGGTTTCTGCTGCAGTGCAAACCATGGAGATGAGAGTCCTTCAACCAAATGGTGGCTGAAACTTTCTAAAATGGGTGAAGAAGCTTGTCTTTTCCTACGTGCCATGCTGGGAAGTCAGTGTACTGGTTTTAGAATGTTTCTCCTGAATGTTTTGCTAACACTTTTCCAAGCATTAACTCTGGGGCAAGTGTGACGCAGAGGATATTTCAACTCAGAAAAACTGGCAAAGCTATGAGAAACTAAAAATGGTGTCTTAAAAGAACATATTTCAAACAACATTCACCATAAAGAACACTATTTATACAGTTTAGAAAAGGCATGGACTTGCACAATATCTGTACTTTTTGAGGCACTACAAATAATTTTTTCAACAGTAAATCTTTCCCTTGCTTTAAAATCAAAATTCAATACAGCCTTGACTATGGAGCTAACATGTTATGCCCACAATGAAAAAGACGTGGCTGGATGGCCAGGCCCAGAGAGTGGTAGTAAGTGGAGTCACATCCATCTGGTAACCAGTCACTAGTGATTTTCCCCGGGGCTCACTTTTGGGGACAGCCCTGTTCAATAGCTTTGTCAATGACCTGACAAGGGGATTGAGGGCACACTCACTCAGTTCTCAGATGACACCAAGTTGTGCAGGAGTGTTGATCCTCTGGGGAGTGGGAAGGGTATACAGTGATGATGGGCCAAGGCCAGTGGTATGAAATTCAACAAGGCCAAGTGCTGGGTCCTGCCCTTGGATCACAGCAACTGCAGGCAGTGCTACAGGCTTGGGGCAGAGTGGCTGGAAAGCTGCCCAGTGAAAAAGGTGGAAAAACCAGCTGAATATGAGCCAGGGTGTGCCTAGATGGCCAAGAAGGCCAATGGCATCCTGGATTGTATCAGAAACAGTGTGGCCAGCAGAACCAGGGCAGTGATTGTCCCCTGTACTCAGCACTGATGAGACTGCACCTCGAGTCCTCTGCTCAGCTCTGAGCCCCTCACTACAAGAAATATATTGAAGGGCTGGTATTAGTCCAGAGAGAGGCGATGGAGCTGGTGAAGGGTCTGGAGAGTTAAGCCAGATGAGGCAGCTCTGAGGAAGCAGGGAGTGTTTAGCCTAGAATAAAAGGAGGTTCAGGGGTGACCTTCTTTCTCTCTACAATTACCTGAAAGGAGGTTGTAGCCAGGTGGGGGTCGGCCTTTTCTGCCAGTTAACAAGTGATAGACAAGAGGAAATGGCTTCAAGTTGTGCCAGGAAAGGTTTAGATTGGATATTAGGAAAAATTTCTTCACAGAAATTGAATGCTGGGGTTTTTCCAGCATTGGACCATACCATGGAAGTGGTTGAGTCACCACCCTTGGAGGTATTTAAATATGTGTAGATGTGACACTTGGGGACACAGTCTAGTGGTGGACTTGTCTGTTTTAGATTAAAGGTTGGACTCATTTGTCTTAAAGGTCTTTTCCAACATAAACAATCCTATGATATTTAACACGAGTAATTCATATTACTCCTGCCATTATGTGTGGCCTGAAAGATATCAGGAGAAGGATGAGGATGAATTCCAGCTTTAGAACCAATGTTCTATAGAGTGCAGTCCCCTTTTCTTAATAGCCCAATTTGGTTCAAAGAATTCTTCAAGGCATGCTTTAAAAGCAGCAGGTTCTCAACTACATGTGTCAGATGGCAACCAAGAATGAAATTTTATAACTCGTTGAAAAATAAGATCTGCAATGGAAAAACATGACACACCCTTATTTATTGCATCCTGAATGAATCTAGTACAATAAAGGAAACTGATAAAACTCGGGAGACACAAAGGACACGTCTGTAACAGCAAGATAGACTGATGCTGTTTGTGCGATGCCGCAGAGCTCTGGAGATCTTGATTTTTAAACAGAATGCCTGGCTTGTAGCCTCTTGTAGCATGCCTTCTGCATGGCTGCATAGAAAACCAGCCCAGGATGTCCTTGAACAAAAAATAGCGCTGTTAAAAATCCCAGTTATTTTATGCTAGTTGTAACAATCAGAGTCCCTGAGCCCCAGGTCCCTGAAACATATAATCTTACACTCTTTAGTGCCCTGAGCATGGTCTGCTTCTCTGTGAGGGAAAAAATCTGCAGCTCAGAGACATAGAGCAAATGGGGCATAGGGGAAATAGGACTACAGTATTAGGTACTTGAGTTCTGCTGGTTTTTGGAGTGTTAAGTTTCCTTATTATCAACGAGGATCTGGGTTTGGGTGCTTTGCACACAGCCACACAAGGGAGCAGTGACAGAAAAAGCAAACCTTGCTTCAGAAGTGCTGTTATAAAGATACAGTATTGTGTTTAAATTCTGTTCAACTGAAGGTCATATTGATTTATTTAATATTCCACTTTTGCCTTTCTCTTAGAGTGATGGTATAAAGTATTTATAATAGCTACATCTTTACACCATTTGGCAGCTTATGCAGTTTAGCTAGTGTTGACTATGAAAAGAAATCAAGAATTAGGAAAAAAAAAAAAACCAAACCCAAAAAACTAACACCTAGCACATCCATCAAAATGGGCTTTAAAATTTCTTCGGGGTTTCTTCATCTAAATGCAACCACATACCTCTTGAGCCACCCCTCCTCTCCTTCTAGCTCTATTTGATTTCTGTGTTTCTATCACTCTAAAGCTTAAATCTCAAACTGCCTTATTTAGTACTCTCGCTCCCTCTGGTGGCTCTGTGTTCTGCACACACCGACTCTAAAAGATGGCTTCCAGAGCTGCAAACAAGCACTTCAGAAGAGACACCATTAATCTAACGTGCTGCAGATTTCCCTTTGTGCACAAGCGTGCTTCATACACTGGGTTAAAGAAGGAGTAAAAGAAAAGAAATTTAGGGAAAAGGAACTGGCATCCCGGCTGGCTTAGGCACGCAAATGGAGTGAGATGGGTGGGTTGCAGCCCACCGTCTGATCTGCAGTGTTTCCCCGTTTGATGGAATTTATGGCACGGTGCATTTAGAAATCAAACTGCTCACACAGCTCGTGCCAGATCTGCTCCCTGTGTGGGGAAATCTGGGCAAGCACCAGGAAAGTCTGCAAGGTTCCCTCCACGAGCCTTCCAGCAGATTGTTTTGTCAGATGTTGGCCACCCTGCAGATAAAGCCTCAGGGTCTGTAGATCCCTGAGGGTGGTGCCAAAACCCAGTCACCTCCTGTGTATCGCTGGGGCTCTGCCCTCGCTCCCCACCTCCTCACAGACTTTGTGGAGCAGAACCCAGTTCCCTGCATCTCCCTTTGGGCCCCCACCGTGCTGCAAGGAGAGGATTTCATACTACCGAGCCAGCCTCAGGCAAAATTCACTCTAAAATACCTTTTCCCAGAGGTCAAAACAGAGGATCCTAATGTCAAGAGGCAGTGTTCCTTTCTGTGCAAGGCTCTGCGCAGATCACCATGGACATCAATAGGTCAGGCATGCAGGCAGACAGCCAGTGATGGAAAAAGCCTGCGATCTGAGATCTCTACTTCTGTCTGTGACGGGCAGACAGCCCTTACAAGGGACAAGCTTTGACAAAAGAAATAAGTTACTTGACTAAAAGAAATGCTGTTCCTTCCATGCCGTTTTATGCTATAGAACAGATCATGAGGAGGGGAAGTCCTTTGAAATTCATTTAAGTATTTCCCAGGCAGCTCTACTGCTTCATATATTTGATTCTTCTTATTGAAGCATTTGAAAATGAGTAAATCTTGAGGCTCTACACCCCTTCCAGTGTCTGAAACAGAGTGAGACGCTTTCTCGCTGCTGACCAACATGCAGGACCTGCTAGCCCGAGTCTCAGCATGTGCACAGCTCCTGTTAAAGATCAGGGCTTAGTGCCCAGGGCCCTCCACATCTGAATACTAGATTCCAAATCCACCATGTGGATCCTGTTAACTCCATGCTGAGAAAGAATACCAGAGCTCAGAGTGATAATCTGTAATGAGCCTAACCCAAAATCCCCAGCCAAAGCAGCTGTGACCTCTGAAGGAGCTCAGACCCAGATCCAGGCTTCTGTGACTTACCCCAGCTCCACAGGCTGCGCATGCAACATTAACAGAGCTCCAGTCCCAGGGGACAAAAGCAAACCACAGACTTGCTGATGCCCCAGCTGGGCTTGATTTACCGAAACTGGATTACAGGCTTTCCCTATCACAACTGGCCGTACCACTGGCATGGCTGGAAGCACAGGACATGATTTGTTTTCTCCTGCAGTGTGCTAGTGTGTTCCTGCTTATTTTCAGGACTGTAAACAAAAGTAAAGCATACTTACTCAAAAGCTGTTTCTCTGCAGAGTGGGAATGAGAACAAAGAGCTTGATTACAGAAATCTTTCAACTCCTCCTTCCCACTGGTCATCTCCTCATCCCTTCTTATGTCAGTACCTCCAATTGTGCAGCTATCTTCTGCTCCTTAACCTGGCAAAGGAAAATGCTAAAATCACTCACCTCTTCAGTTTTTCCTGCAGGATATGAATCAACACTATATATTCATGTCTCTCTCAGTACAGCTGTGAGGAAGAGAACAAAACAAAAACAAACCCTCAAACAGAGAGGTGAAACAATAGTGAGAACAAGCCTCCTGAAAAGCTTTCAAGCCTGCTGTGTTTCTATTGATACAGACCCCTCTGTGAGCAGGATTTCTTTCTGCTTCAGCATTTATAGTCTTGAGTGAAGGCAGGGAGAGATATGAGAGAAGTTGAGCTTCAGAAGCTTCTTGATCAGTTTCTTGGACGGCAATTTTGGTTAAAGTGTTTTAGTTGTGTCCAGAACACTTCTCCCATCCTTATTGCTGATGTTCTACAAAAACTGATCAACACATCTTTTTTTTTTTGCTGTCTTCCTAAGACGAAGTCAGAAATCTGAATAAGTGTCTGCATTTTACATTCAGAGTGTAGATTTTGATCAACGTACTCATTAGAGAAATTATGCACAGCTTAAAGGTCTCCAAAAATAGCAAAGTGGAAAGACTGAGAAGAAGGCCCGTATTAGATCCTCCTCGCCATCAGATGCACCACTCCTATCTGCCCAGGAGCATAACCTCACTTTAGTGGTACCCTACCAGGTACCCAGCCTGTCCAGGGCTCGCCCACCTACCTTGAAGGAACAGGGACAGAAATGCTTCTCCTGTCTACAACAGATTGACACAATACACTCGAAGAAGACATAACCACTGGTCAGGTCCTTGCTCTGACTTCAGAGGTTCAATCCTTTGTCTCTTTTCTCTGGTAAGAGTCAGGCTAAAACTGCTTTGGGAATAAGAGAGTTTTTGCTCTTGTAACCTTGTGGGGAAAAGATTAGGAAATCACAAGCCTCGTCTTTCGTTTGTGAAAGCAGTCATGCTTCACTAACGCATCACAGTGCTTTCTGAGCAGATATGCAGTGGTTTTAGAAGTGTGCTGGATATACCAAGGAATGTCTATTCACATTCACACAGCTCATGTGACACTTAGGTAATCAGCTCTAGTAAAATATTGTTGTAGAGTGAATGAATTTTTCAAATTAAAATATTAGTGCAGAGATACTTTTTGCTAGATGGCATTGAAGGCTAGAGAGCCAAAGCTGTGTGTGCAGATCATTGCACCCATTGGAGTGTCCTTTGCACAGAGCAGGTTATGCATGGATCATTTCTCCCCCCTGGTGAGCTATTCAGGGGGAGACAGCCCAGGGAAACATCTGGGACCCACTGACATACAGTTGCCATTTCTTGGGGATGTACATTAAATTTCCAGGCAGGAGACACTTGAAACAAAATACCCATCATATAACAAAACCATGTATTAGAGACAGATGTAATTCCTTATGCCTCCCCACAGCAGGTGTGTGTGCACATATACCCACACACAGGTACATGTGTGCACAGTTCAGGATGGTGTGCATCCAGTTCAGCCTTCTTGCATCTTTGCATCCTTTTAATTTTGCATCAGCGTGATTCTATCATAAATTATGTGGTTTTGAAACAAAAATGCCTCTACCTTTGCAATTTCTTAATTTTTTTCCCATTACTGATTTTGTATGGAATAGTTACAGCGCTTTGTGTGGCATGGCCTTTTAGGAGGGAAATGTATGTTCCTTTGAGCCTGCCTTTTGTTAGAATACTACTCATTTTTCCTGTCGCATTCTTTTTCCTGTCTCATTCTTTATAATGGCACGGGCTGAGCACAGCCATTGGTGGTTCCCCTGTAACTCACGTCTCCCCTCTGCCTGGTGGGCTGCAAACTTGGAGCAGGTCCCAGGTTGTTTTGTTTCTGTTGGAAGACTTTTCCTGTTTGGCTTTGTCCTCCTTTAGGAGATTTCTGCAGCCTCCTGCAATCTTGTTTGATTGAGTTTCTAAGGCATGGGCAGAGCCCCAGTGTTCTGCAGGCAGGCTGGTGAATTTGTGTGTACAACTGGCTGCAGACCATTCTGCTCCATTCTCCGGGACAGTTCCACAGCTGCACTTTTGTTTTGCCCTGAAAAAATGAGGGTAACAACACCTGTCTCTTCTGATAATTGTGAAATTGTCCTGAAAATCCACCCTGTAGATCCACTGCGTCTGGAGACTTACATGAACAACATGTTTTGTCCCAGCTGAATTAGATTTATGGGAAAACCTTTGTAAAAAACCAAGAAATTTCTTGCTAAGGTCAAACACTTTGAGAAAGGGAATCTATTTTGGGGGATTGCTGGCAAAGCTACGTATAGGTGCTTCCTTTGAATTGCAGCTGCAGATAACTAAGTCCTAGTTTCCTATGAAGAGCCCACATTTAGATCATTTCCGAGCTGTCTGCTCAGTGAAACTCGCACACAGAAAAAGGAGAGGCTTTTCACAGTACCTTGAGAGCAGTTGTTGCACAGATGATGCATCTGAGGAGGATGCAGCTGTAATTGTAAAGGAGCTGAACTCCTGAGCTGAACTCTTTGCCATGTTACCAGAGTCACACAGGAATGCTGCTTGGAGCTGAGGAGCTGTGCTGCCACAGGGAAGCAGAGTCACACCCACTTCAAGGCTTCTGATCTTAATATCACAGTTAAACCTAACAGCAGTTCAGAAGCCGTGAACTGCTAAATAAGAGATAACTGTAAATACTTTCTCTTTGCTAAAATAGCCCATATTCCATTTGCCAAACAAATCTCGTGTGAAAATTGGAAAAGCAGAGCAAAACCCATATTGTTGGGGCAATACACACGCATAGTGCACAAAAATGATACAAAAACTACATTACCAAGAAATGTCTATATAGCTCATTTGACACTTAGGTAATCAGCTCTAGTAAAATATTGTTGTAGAGTGAATGAACTTTTCAAATTAAAATACTGGTGCAGAGATACTTTTTGCCAACCTGACACAGAAGCACTGCATCCCATTTTGGAAGAAAACAATAAATAGTCTTAAGATTTTTGAGGATTTCTTTTTTGGAGGGACAAGATAAGAAGCTTGGGCTGCCACCACTTTGGAATGCAGGAGGGAAGGGCAAGTTTCTAGCTGCAGTCATGACCTGGAGTATTCACCCCAAAAGTTTGCTGGCTGGGAACAAGGAATGCATGCAGCTGGATACAGGCCAAACTTCAGAGACAGCAACAACACAATATTATCTTTGTGTCAATACTATGAAAGCTGCTTCCATTAGCAGATGAGATTCCTTAGCCTGGTGCATCATTGCCTCCTCCAAGTCTGACCAACACCAGAGTCAAGGAAGACTTACTTGGAAATGGTCAAAGAATCACAGAATCATAGGATTGTTTAGGTTATAAAGACCTCCAGGATCATCGAGTCCAGCTGTTAACCCAGCACTGCCAAGCCCACCCCAAACTGTGTCCCCAGGTGACACATCTACACATTTTTTAAATACCTCCAGGATGGCCACCACTCCCCTGAGCAGCCTGTTCTAATGCTGGACAAACCTTTCCATTATGAATTTTTTTCTCATATCAAATCTAAACCTTTCCTGGCAGGACTTGAAGCCATTTTCTCTTTTTCTATTGCTTTATTATTTGGGAGAAAAGACTAAACCCCACCTCACTACAGCCTCCTTTGAGGTACTTGTAGACAGTGATAAGATCTCCATTGAGCCTACTTTTCCCCAGGCTAAACACCTCCAGCTCCCTCAGCCACTCCTCACAGGATTTGTGGCCTGGACCTTTCACCAGCTTTGTTGGTCTTCTTTGGACACACTCTGGCACCTCAATGCCTTTCTTGTAGTGAGGGGCCCAAAACTGAGCGCAGTACTTGAAGTGTGGCATTTGTATCACCAACAAAAGCCTCAGCACTGGCTCAGGAGACTTATAGCTGTGGGATGTGGTCTGGAACATCTGCAAAAGTTGTCTTCTGTCTTCTCAAGGAAAGCTGTGCCTACTTGGTTAAAACATCCTGCACAAAATAAAACTGAAAGCCCAAGCAATTCTGCAGCCTGCACTAAGCTTTTACCAGTGTAGCTGGCCTCAGGGAGGGGGAGAGCAGCAGAGAAAGTAAATTACCCTACTGGAACTCATTCTCTTCTTCCCACATGTTTAAAATGCAGCTTTTCTGTCTGGGTATTCTCATAAGCAATGAGGTTGCAAACATAGCATTTTTCATCATATCTCCTCTGCTTTGGAGTACATGACATGCACTGTCTTTATGGCTGAATAAAAGGTCATGACTGGCCAGCTGGTAACACAAAATGCACTTTTACACTTATGGCAAGGTATTCTAGTTTTTGTTTCATGTTGCACTGACTGCATATTTACATAAACCCTACATCTGTTTAGTTAAGTTAAGCCAGGGGGTGATGATCTTTGTCTTTACAAAAGAGCTGATTTAATTTTATTGAACAAAGCTTTCCATTTAAAAGATCAAAGTCAGTGCAGCCCCCTGAAGCAACAAAACAAAATTTTCTTCAACTATTTGAATTAATAAAATAGGGTAACTGGGACTGAAAAAGCAGGAAAAATTTAAAAAGGAAAATAAAAATAAGAACTCCTCAGGGGCTTTGTTTATCCTGAACTTGAAGAGAGACATTTTTTCCTTCATCAAAGTCCCATTGAGTGTCCTGACTCTTCTGCCTCTGAAAAGGTGGGAATTGATAGCAGAGGCAGCAAGCAGTTTTAGACAAATTTCTAGAAACTGGTAGTGCTATGGGAAGAAGACACAAGATACAGCACAGTGAAGAAAACCTAGTGAAGAACTGGCCTCTCTAGCTGCCATGCACTAGTTCCAGGCACTCAGAACAGAACTCTTGCTAGATAAAATATCAGTGTGTATATAAAATTGCTTGGTAACTCTACAGAAAATAATGGTAAAAATAATGAGTTTGAAACTGTAGCTGTAGTGGAGATAGATACTTCATGTCTTCTGAAAGAGCCTGTGCATTCCCTCCTAGAATCTGACTTTGGTGAAATTGTCTAGAAAACTTTTTTTTTTTTTTTTTGGAGGGGAATGGCTAAACACCTGCCTTACAATTCACTTGTATTTGCTTGCAAGTAGCTTCCCCAGCTCCCAGACTGACAGCAGCACTCACTACTGATACACTGGGTGAGGCCCATGGCTACACCTCATGCTGTGGCAGGATGGGGTCAAACACGCACCAAAATCCACTCTTTGCACCTGTCCTGAGGTTATATCTGGGAGGCAGCCCAGGAACATGGACCAAAAGGAGCTGTAGCATGTTCCAACTAAGCCCTCAATTAGCACACTGATGAAACTGGCCCCAAAGTCTGTTTTGACTCCAAGGAAACCTTTCCAAGAGATCTATGTTACTTCTACATCTCTTAGCATCCACATTAGCACTTCAGCTTGGATCAGGAGAGTGCTGTGGCAGCATTCCTCCTGACCACCCATCCTTACCATGTTTTGCTTCGCACGCTGGAACAGTCCTGGCATCTATCAGCTGGACCCCACCCAGACAAAGCCAAACAAAAAAGATCTGGTGTAGGAGCACACTTACTGCACTACAGCTGCTAACATGAGGCCAGACAATGTGACCAGATTAGAGCTGGTCTAAAATAAATATCTGAAATACATGGAGGGCACACACTGGGTCCCCTGTGCCAGCTCTTCTGTGCTACAGATCGTCCCTACTTGTTCCAGGCCACCTGCTAATGTAGACACAACCCAAAGAGGCTGCACTGCTGCTTTCTAAGCCTCTCACTGCTTAAATGGGTGAATAGTGCCATTTTAGGCACCATATGGTATCCCTGCAGGCCTCCAGCTGCCACTCTGCAGATCAACAGCTCAACCAAATGTCTCGTGTCATATCTGGCAGCACCACGCAGACATCTCAGATACCTTAGGGAGACTAACTGCTGTGGATGTCTATGTTTAGACAACTGAATACCATTTTATTTTAGCATCTATTCCCCTCTAGACCAAAAAAATTGAAGCAAATGAGGTTAAAAAGGAGAAAGAAGATGCTTGAAATACTATGGTGTGTTCTATGAAATAAAATACACAATATAGAATAAACAAAGTAATAAAAATAGCATTTATTGTAAAATTCTCTCATTTAAAACTCTTTTAAAAATGAGACTAAAAAGCTTAATCTGACAACAACAAATGTATTGCTTTGTCCTTCAAGAAACAGCTGAATTTTACAAAATGCATTTATTGTTCAGCAAGGGCTGAATTCACCAGCTTTAACAGAATAATTGCAAAGCTTGAGATTCAGTTTCTGTTCATGTAATTTACTGGCCTAATGCCCCAGATGCTCTGAGGACTGTAGCATCAGAGTCTTTGCAGGACCATGTCCTAAAGCTAGTAAATCAATAAATTATCAAATTACTAATTTTGCTGGGATGGTGTCAAAAGAAACAGGCTTTGGCATGTTTCCTGTCCTGAGGGTGACTGACAGAGAGCAGCCCTTGTCTGTACTAGCAAACTCCTGGCATCCAGCATGGGCTGGCTGCAGGTAAGCAGGGATGCTCCCTGGGCTGACCACACTCAGCTGCTTGGCAGAGGCTGCTGGCCATGGGCCAGCGCTGTGTCATGGCTTAACCTCCCAGTCTTACACAGCGAGCACACTCCAAAGCTGCAGAAAAACACTTTTACCTGCCAAGGAACAGCCTAAGTTTCTGAATCTGCATGGAAATACTTGGAGATTACAGGCCTTTCAAGCACTTAAATAAAAATCCTGACCTCTTGTGGCCATCAAACTGTCCAGCAAAAGCTTCTGTGAGTTTCTAACCCAGGTGATGCTCTTGCTTGGCCATTTGTGTATTCCTGCTGTTCCTCTCCCAGACCTGCCTGTGTACCAGGAGTCATTGACAAACCTCACATTTGAACATCTCTGTGGGTCCAGAGGAAGCCACAAATGTGATCAGAGGGCTGAAGTGCCTCTCCAAAAAGGTAGGCTGAGAGAGTTGGGGCTGTTCAGCCTGGAGAGGTGAATGCTCTGGGGAGACCTTTAAGCAGCCTTCCAATACCTAAAAGGGTCTTAAAAAGAGGAGGGCAGATAGTGACAGGACAAGGGGAAATAGTTTTAAACTAAAAAAGGGGAGATTTAGATTAGATATTAGGAAGAAATCCTTTCCTGTGAGGGTGTTGAGGAACTGGAGCCGGTTGCCCAGAGAAGTTGTGGATGCCTTATCCCTGGAAGTGTTCAAGCACAGATTGAATGAGCCCCTGAGAAACCTGATCTAGTGGGTGGTATCCCAGCCCATATCAGGGGATTTGGAACTAGATGATCCTTAAGGTCCCTTCTAACCTAAGACTTTCTATGATTCTGTGATTTGTTCTAAACGTAAAAGTACAGTCCTTTTAGACACTGTGGACAAAAATCTGGCAGAAATGCCACAGAAATGGAAAGTATGGGAGTGATTCTGCACATTAACATCCAGCACATGGCACACAGCTTCTTGTAAACCTTTAATTCTAACAAAGATATGAGAAAGGGAATGTTGGTTTTGTCTACCTTGCTTTGCTGTTCTCCTAGTCTGCATCAGTAGTTTTGGATTATAGAAAAACTTAGACTATTAATATACTCTGCAAATGTGTAATTAATAATGTCTGATGTCAATTTTTTGCAGATATATATATTATCAGCACCATTTCAAATACAAACCTACACTTCTAAGAACCCAGCATCAAAACCCAGAAAGTCTGGCTTCGTGTGCAATTTTGCGTAAGGAGAAAAGGCCAGTAGAGTTTCTCAGGCTCAGTTTCTTATCTTTTACCTGGACAAGATAAGGCTACACAATGTTTAGGGCAGGCACATATCTGCACCCTGATCATTCATATGCAGAGGTGTCTTCTGTATGAGAATTTCTTCTATCCAGGCCTGAGTGCATGAATTCTTTTTAATTTCTAAAATAATTGGAACACCTACAAATATGCATTTTCAGTCTGCATGTATGGCAAATCCAAAGGCTGCTGAAGTACAAATAATTTACCAAATACAACAGCATCTATTTCTAGAATTTATAAATTTATAGAATGTATAAATTATATAATATATTAATAACATATACTCAAAACCATTAAACAGCATATGAAAAAAATGCATTTTTAGAAGTTTTTCTTTCTATCACCTTGTATATACAGACTGGATATAGGAACTACAGTACTGAGTATATTTTTATTTAAAGGACAGATTCATTGATAATTGCACTTGCTTAAAACAGGAAAGTAAATAAAAGTGTTTTAAATCAAATTTACATTTTAGTTTGTTTTTTTTCCCTGAAACTGCAGCTTAATTTCTGACCTCACAAAGGCTTATCCATATGTTTAGTTTTATACTTAGGAATAACAATAGTGAAACTAATGTACATAAAAAATAAGCCTTTGCAGACCTGAAGTCTTGATGTAGCCTGCTTTCACATTCAACCTGTGCAAACACCCACTCAAGAAAGGTGCAATCATTCCCATTTCTCAGAATCTCTGCAGTTTTTCATTTCACATTCTCTCAAAAGAACACTAGTTCACATCAACAAATATTAATAGGATAGAGAAAAAGTTTTATAAAAAATATTTTGGTGATCATTTATAAGTTTTTGATTTCAAGTTTCCCTCAGGACTCTGCTTCTCATTTGCTGGCATTGTCTGGTTTCCCTCTGAAAATAATTGGTATCTCAGTTGCATATATAAACAGGCTTGGACTTTATTACTTAGAGCCCTTGGTTTTTTCTGGCACTCATTTACAACATGTTTTTTTCCAGTGTGCCCATCACAGCAGCAGCTGCTCGTCCTCTATTCCAAGAAAACAACACTGGGCCACTGGATTTTCTGTTCCTAAATGTTATGACACTTAATGACCGTAAAATTTCATTTTATTGTTTTAGTGCTGATGATATTTCAGCCTCTCCTTGGGCATCTAATGCTCCTGATGCAGTCCAGCAAATTTTGGTACATAATATTCAGGAACAGATTCTCCTGTTGATGAAGATGCATCATGATAGCATCTCAAAATGTCTTGGTGTCAGAGAGCACTCTGAGGTACTTCGTACATGACTGTAATATGTTGCTTTACTAAGAATGCCGAATGGCGTGAGTAGCATTTTGCCTTATACAGAAAAGTACAGTAGCAAGCACAAAACAAATAACCTGCACAGATTACTGTTGACAGAATAAAACAGTATTCAGTATTTCTGTGAGACAAAACACATCACTGTGCATTTTCAGGTACCAAAACCAGTGGGGCAATAAAAAGTATCTTTTAAGTGCTACTAAACAAAAGTTGCTTTCAAAAAGAACAGTGTTTCTTAATTAGCTGTAGCACTGTCTTGAGAACCTCTTCTTTGGAGGGGCTGGCATCAACCTCTTCGCATGCAGGATTCACCATCCTTCTGTATGACTCTTCAACTCTATTTGAAAACAAAACAGGAGAAATCAAACTTCAAAATGCAGGGATATGCAATGGCATTAGTCATCAGTCTCAGAAGACAGTGCTTGCACTGCAGAGCCAGAGGATAGAAAATCTAATATGAAGCTAAGAATCAAATCTACTGCAAAGAGGAATAAACCATTAGTAACTATTACAATGTAAATCTCAAAGCACATATTTTCCTTGACATTGAATCCCAGAGCTCCAGCCATATCAACATGGCATGGCATAAAGACTTATCATTGGATACCATGTGGTATAGCAGTAGAGTGGACAGTCTGCTTCTGGCACCTGAATTAATTTTTTTTTGTTTCTGCTAAGGTATCTCTGAACTATATGGCATTGCATTGTGTAAGTGTGCTCATTGACTGATCTCAGTTTTGACTCACTGGACTAGAGAGTTGACATATCATTCAACCTCTTCCTCTGATCAACTAACTGGATGAATAACAGGATGAAACACAGGATGAAAACTTCCTCACTTAGGCTATAAGCATAATGCAGAACTCTCCCACATTTTGAGGGTGTGAATGAGGATGTGATTATTTCTTATGTTCCCATAATGCCATTCAGGACGGAAGTCATGAGACAAAGCAAGGAAGATTCTGGATGTTCTCATATTCAGATTGACATAATTAACAGGTAGAAATAACTAAAGTCTTTCTGACAAGAGTAAGAAGTAACAGAACTAAACCATAAACGATTCTTAAATGGCAGTGTGTTCCCTAGCTAACTCATCCCTCCGCAGGTCCCACTATAGGACCTCTGTGTCCACACAGTTTCTGTCAAAATTAAGCAATCACAGAATCATAGAATCATGAATGTTAAGGGGCTGGAATGGACCTTAAAGATCATCTAGTCCCAACCCCACTACCATGGGCAGACTAGGTTGCTTAAGGCGTTATCCAACCTGACTTTGAACACTGCCAGAGCTGGGCCATCCACAACATCTCTGGGCAACCTGTTTCAGTATTTCACCACCCTCACAGTCAAAAGTTTCTTCCTAATAGCTAATCTAAATTTCCCCTCTTTCCATCTGTATCCATTACTCCTTGTTCTATCTCTATAGTTCCTGATGAAGAGTCCCTCTCTGGATTCCCTGAGGGCCCCTTCAGATACTGAAAGGTTGCTATGAGGTGTTCACTCGACCTTATCTTTTCCAGGCTGAACAGCCCCAACGTTCTCAGTCTGTCTTCATAGAGGAGGTGCTCCAGTTCTCTTATCAACTTTGTGACCCTCATCTGAGCTTGTTCCAACAGTTCTATGTCCTTCTTATGTTGGGGACACCAAAACTGGACTCAGCACACCAGGTGGGGTCTCACAAGACCAATGTATAGGAGGAGAATCCTGCCCCTCAACCAGCTGGCCATGGTGCTTTTGACGCAGCCCAGGGCACAGTTGACCTTCTGGGCTGTGAGTGGATATTGCCAGCTCATGCTGAGTTTTTCATCAACCAGCACCCTCAAATCTTTCTCTGCAGCGTGCTCTCAATCACTGCTTCATCCAACCTGTAGATGTGCTTGGGATTGCCACAACCCAGATGTAGGACACTGTACTTCCCTTCATTGAACTTCATGAGGTTTGCACAGGCCCACCTCTCAAGCCTGTACACGTTCCTCTGGATGGCATCCCTTCCCTCCAGCATGTCCACNGTTTTTCATCAACCAGCACCCTCAAATCTTTCTCTGCAGGGTGCTCTCAATCACTGCTTCATCCAACCTGTAGATGTGCTTGGGATTGCCACAACCCAGATGTAGGACACTGTACTTCCCTTCATTGAACTTCATGAGGTTTGCACAGGCCCACCTCTCAAGCCTGTACACGTTCCTCTGGATGGCATCCCTTCCCTCCAGCATGTCCACTGCGCCACACAGCTTGGTGTTGTCAGCAAATCTGCTGAGGGTGCACTTGCTTCCACGTCCATGTCACCAGAAAGACGGTGAGTAGTATCAGCCCCAGTAGTGACTGCAGGGGACACCACTTGTTGCTGTTTCCCATGTGGACAATAAGCCATTGACTACTAGTCTTTGTGTGCTGCCATCCAGCCATGTCTTCATCGACTGAATGGTCCATCAATCAAATCCGTGTCTCTCCGCTTTGAAGATGAGGATGTCATGTGGGACACTGTTAAACACTTTGAAGAAATCCAGGTAGGCTTTGTCAGTTGCTCTGCCCCATCCACCAATGCTGAATTTGTCAGGCAAAATCTCCCCTTTGTAAAGCCATGTTGGCAGTTGCTAGTGACTATTTTTAAAGTATATCATCACCAGAAATTTAAAACCCTAGAGGTAGATTTCAACCTTGCTTGTAGATATGGAAACCAATATTCAGGTGTCTCTGCTGAGGTATCTACACAAACACTGGGTGTTTAAGTTTCCACCTTAGACAAAGACAATCTAATCAATACATTTGGCAGAGCCTAGACAGCAATTCAGCACACCCTGGAGTAGGATACCCAGCGTGACATTCAGTTGCCTAAGTTAATGTACCTAGTACTGTTTGAGATGTTCTAGACTACCTCATCTAGCTTGCAGTTCCCAGCCCAGAAAGTCTCCACAGGTTCTGCATCAGATCTGTCATGGTCATATCAAAAGGCTTTAGATACTGAAGTTTAGGTCACTGAGCTCCAAACGAGTGGTGAGATGAATCACTTTGAAGGCTCCACTGAATGTATTGAATATACTGGTACCTGAGACACTTTGCACAACTAAAGACACCTACAAGAGGATATTTAAATTTTATTCTCTCAATCTGGAGCTCAATTCCAGAATTTCCTGGGGAAGCTGTGTGTTTCAACTTTTTGCCTCCCAGTCCTGGAACTTTTAGGTCCATCTCCTTCATGACCTCATTAAGAAAGATGCAAAAATAAAAGCAGAAAAGAAAAATAGAAGTATTTTAAATCAAAGCTCCTTTACAGGACAATTAAATTCTGCATCTGCATCTTTCAAACACTTTCAATTAGAAGTGACAGAATTTACCCTCCCTGTCAGCCATGAATCCTTTCAAAAAAAACCCCCAAAACAACAAACCAAAGCTTATACAAAGGAAATTCTTGTTCCAGTAATGTGAGAGGCACATTTGTTATTGATCCCACAGGAGCCAAGATTGCCTCCAGCCTCTTATTCCCCATTAAAGGGTACCTCTGGCGAAACAAGCTGTTTGCTTCCAACTCAGCTTCCTCCTTTGTTTTCTGTAGCCCCCGATGCTGAAGTCTCCGGACTCGTTCATCAGGGTCAACAGTCAGGAGAAGAACAAGATCAGGTTTAAGCAGGTCTTCAGGCCACTGGTACACCTCATCTTGAGCTGGTGGAAGATCCTGGACTTTCCCACTTGTTTCAGTGGCAATTGTGTAGGCAGCTGTGCTGTGCCAGTATCTGTCAGGAAAATACAAAATGGAGGGAGAGAAATTTTAAAGAGAACACTAATTCTTCAGTACTATAGGAGACAGTTGCCTCTATAACAACAAGTCAGTAACGATGAGAGACATGACACCACAGCTTTGAAGGGAAAACCAAATAACAGTTCCGTGCTATCCACTATTTCTTAACAATGATAATACTCAGTGCACTATTCAGAGTTAATGTGAACTGTTAATTAAAACAATATGCAAAGACTGTTCCAGCTACTCCTGTCAAAAGAAAGTCTCCTCCTCTCTTTGAGACAGGTCAAAAAAGGATTACACTATATCTCAAAATCCTTTACTCTGAGTCCCCTTTATTGTGGTTCCCATCCTACTTCATGAAACAGATTTGGTAGAGAACATGCAGTCTTCACAAACATGTGAATGAACAGAGGCATTACTATGGTTATGCATTTCACTTGCATTAACATTCTCTCCACTACAAGGCACTGTGTTTGACAGATTTCAGTGGATTTGAGGCTGGTTGAAAATAGAACTCACATGCAAACAACTTCTCCGTGTGTGTGTGTGCGTGTGTGTGTGTTGTAGCAGGAGGTTACAGGACACCTACTGAAATAAGCCAGAGTGTTCAAAGTGCATCTAGACTTTTTTATTAACAGTAATACTGTAAGCTGCCTACACAGTTAGTGAAAACCAGAAATAACACTAACAAACCCAAAAAAGTGGGAAGCATATCTCTGGCTTTACATTCACAAAGAGTAAGTCTACCTAAAACTCAGTCATTCCAATCTACCCATATCTCAAACACGTCTTAGAGACAGCCGTGACCAGCACCCCACATTCTCCTCTGGTTTGTCACAAAACACTGGTTTAGCTCAGGATGCACGATCTGTGCCGCCACTATTCCTAACTGAAGATGTAACAATTTTCTTATGTCCTAAAGCTTGTTATGAGTATTACACTGACTGAAGTTCCCTATTTTTCTGTTAATGTAAGTGTTACTCTTTAGAAGATATAATATTTATCTGACCCTCTGCAGAGTGCTTCCAAAAAAACCCAAAACAAACTACAAAAAAACCCCAAAACAAAACCCCTGAAGAAACACAGATACAATCACTGACTGCTTGTAACACTTAACAACTGTATGATGCACTGATATAAGAGGGCTTCTTAAATACACGAACCTGTCTATGATCACAGGTGCCTGAGTGGATGCTTTTGCTATCTCTGAAGCCAGAATGTAGTTGCCCGCAGCATAAAATGCTCTTTTAATGGGTGTTGGCTCATCATCAAATACAGTCCTCCACTGGCTGATGCAAGCTGGTGGGGACCGCAGCAGAACGCCATTCAGGGTGTCCTTAACAGCCTGGGTCACCGTGGTTTTGCCTACATTTCATTTACAGAAGGAAACATTTGTTATATTATTTACCATACACCTGAGTTTTAAAAACTGAAAAACGCTCCTGTCTGTTCATGTGGAGCACAGGTTCTGATGTCTGAATACGTAACCTGAGTATCTTGTCATAAGGTTCCCAGCGGAAAATGATTCTGAGCCTGGTTGCAGGAATTATTACTACCCTTCTTGCTCTCTGGGCCTTCCAGCCCTTCCTTTCGCCAGCTCTCAGCATTTGCTCCCTTAAATGCATTAAGTGCATGGCAATTTCTCTGTATAGTCATGCCAATTTCCCTATATATTCATTTATAATATTTTTCTAGGTTGCAATTTTTGTGAATGTTGCCAGGCTGGTCATCCAATTCTTTTTTTTAACGGGGATTTTCAGTTCTCTTTAGCTGACAAGTCAGAAAACAAAGCTATTCAGAGCTATTCAAACTAATATTTCTCTCTGAGACAAACTGCTGGAAGTTTCCCAGACTAACACTATTTTAGTTCATGTATTTGAAAACTCTCCAGTAAAAGTATGTTTCACCTTCTACACAAGAAATTTAATTTTCAGTACTCCACTCTGTAGTCTTTATTTTACATAGGTAAGGAACTAAACCACTGAATTTAAATTAGCATATACTAATCTTTTAAAAGTAAGGAAGACAGATTGGTATTTATGATTACTAACTCCTTATCTGTCACAGGTTTCCAGGCTGGTTTTGAGGTTTTTTTGGTTTTGTTTTGTTTTTTTTTTTTTTTTTAAGCCTTATCCCAGAATAAAAACCAGCAACCAGAGCAGTTGCTCTTTTCAACAATTTCTCATCTGTGGTTCTTCAACCATATATTTGCTCTTACCTGTGGCATCCAGCCCCTCAAAAACTATGACAGGAAAACCTCCTTTTTTTTCGTGCTCTGGACATTTCTCCAGCAGGTCGAGTACTGCTTCAGCCTCTGGGATCCGTTCTGCACACTGCAAGGAGAGATCATGATTATCATAGAATGTGTTGAGTCGGAAGGGACCTTTAAAGACCATCTAGTCCAACCCCCACGCACTGCACTGGGACATCCTAAACTAGATCAGGTCTCTTAGAGCCCTGTCCAACCTGACCTGGAATGTTTCAAGAGATGGAACATCCATCACCTTTCTGGGCAACCTGCGCCAGTGTTTCACCACACTAGTCGTAAAAAAACTTCTTCCTTACATCTGGTCAGAATCTGCCCTCCCCTCGTTTGAAACGATTACCCCTCGTGCCCTCGGCACCCGCCCGTGCCACGGCGCTGAAGAGCCGAACGTCGGCCCCGCGCCCGCGGTGCTGACCTGGCGCAGGCGCTGCCGG
The DNA here is from genome assembly GCA_013398015.1 of Oreocharis arfaki. Taxonomy (NCBI): domain Eukaryota; kingdom Metazoa; phylum Chordata; class Aves; order Passeriformes; family Paramythiidae; genus Oreocharis; species Oreocharis arfaki. The sequence goes on along the minus strand of VZRR01011205.1, from coordinate 98,345 downwards.
AGGGCGCTGGCGGAGGGCGGCAGGGCGCGGACCACGGGCAGGGGGTCCGGTGAGCCCGGGGCGCAGCGCCGCAGCATCACTGGGAGCGGGAGTCGGAGCCGGGAGCCGGGAGCCGGCAGTCGGGAGCCGGGAGCCGAGAGTCGGGAGCCGGGAGACGGGAGTTGGGAGTCGGGATCCAGGAGCCGGCGGCAGCGCGGAGGGAGGCGGGCGAAGGCGGAGCCAGTGGGAAACGAAACTGGCCCGGCCGTCCGGGAAAGCGTCGGTCCGCGGAGACCAGCCCGGAGGAAGGGGCAGCTCCTCGGGACGCCCTTCTGCCTTCCCCGCCCCGCGTCAGTGGCACCGGGATGGACGGGCTCGGTCCCGCGGGGAATGGCTCTGTGCGCGGATGGGATCATCAGCAATCATGGGTTGTAAGGTCCCAGCCTCGGGATCCGGTCTGCCGGCCCGCCAGCAACAAAGGGTCACATTCTCACGGGCTTTCGTGGCTGAACCCTGGTGATCTTCTAAAAAAGAAAAAAAAAACCAAAACAAAATAGAAGTGCAAATACGCTCCGCTGCTTGGGACTGGCCCAAAATAACAAACAAGTCGTAAACAAACTGAACTGCTTTATGGAGTTGCAGTGCCCCAGCAGCACTGGGCTGCCAGGCATATCAGTAACTTGACCCTATTACTTGGCCACTCAGTGCCTTGATAACAAGACCAACAGACACAAGTAATTTTGGTAGTAAACTGGACTTTTACAAGCCTGCTTTCATAACTTTGCAATGGCCAGTTTCACCTTTCATCAGCTCAGAGGCAGGAACCAGAAACACTGCAAACAGCAATAGCACTGACTTAGTCTTGTGACAGCTGCTATGAGTAACATTGGCCAAACTGTAGTTTTTGAGCTTTCAGAAGCTGTAAATTAAAATATTGGAGAACCTGCATCTCTATAGAAAACTTTTCCTCTTTTTCAATAGTTGGAAAACTGCCACTTAGAGATATCTAAAATCAAACTTCCAATGCATTTTCTGAACGAATATACTCTATGAGCTAGTATACTCTACAAGAAATTCCTTGGAAACTTGTCTACCTCTGGTCATCTCAAACATCTGCACAAATACCTTTTGCTTAGTGTGACTCCAGAGAGTGGGGAGCAGCTCCTAGGCAGTACCAGCTGCAAATCATCTGTACTAGTTGGAAACTGCCCATTCCAAAGAAGCTGGTGGAAGGCTGGGCCAGAGCCAAAACTGGGAACACAGCCTTGGAAGCTCTTCAGTACAATCTCAGCATCATGTATCTAAATTCATTTGGTTTTTTTTAAGGTTGTTTCATACCTGAGAACTCCAGCACCATTCCACAGCACTCAAACACATGGCTATGGCAGTGTTGGGTATGGATACCAGAAGACATAGTGTAAAACATGGTTCATTATACAGGAAGCCAACAGATAGTTTTAAGACCATAATAATATGCACTGATTAAGAGTAGGGGCTCTTTTCAGCCAATATTTTGTCTGTCAGAATGACATGCTGTACATATGCCTGGCCTATCTGTGGTCCCTTCTCCCAGTCCTTGTGCTCCTCCAGAATCCACAGTCATCAAATTAGGAATGTTAAACAGTACATCCTCATCTTTCCCTTTCAGTACCTCTTGTGGACCCTTGCTTATAGAGTTATCTAAATCTCTTTTTGACTCTCTGATAGAAATCTACCTCCACAAACCCCTGTGGTCTCTCCATCAAAGCAACTGTTGCATAAAAACTTTTCTAAGTTTTAAACTCACATCCTACTTACTCCAACAAGTGACCCTTCTAATAATATTACTGATTTTGGTGAATAACAGTTCAACATTCTGTTTATTTATAACCGACAGGATTTTTTAAAGGTCACTCAGATTTCCCCTTCAGACTTTCCATGTCAGAAATGACAGGCTCCATCCCTTGTAAGGCAGCTGCTTCAACCCCTTGCTCATTTAGAAACAAGGATGACTTCTTTAACTCCATAAGGTCCTGCCAAGATGTAGAGACCTGAACTGGACCACTAGTCAGGATTTGGTTACACTTACGAAAGTTTCAAAGACCAGTAGAGTAATGCAATCTACCTTGTTTCTGGATGATAGTAAACTTCCAGTTCACTTTTTTCTCTGCTGCCTCCCACAGAGCCATTGATTTCAGAGGAGTAGCAACAGTGACTAAGATCTCCTTCGTGAGCACAAGTGCCACTGCTGAGCTCAGCACCAGGTACGCAAGGTTTCAATGATTCTTTCATATCTGCACCACCTCACCTTTATCTGTACTGAAACTCATCTACCACTTTTCTGTTCATTTGTTTGCTTGAGGTCCAACTGACTTGCAGCCAAGGTTCATTTCAAAAGCATTTGTAAAGCTAGCCATTTCCTTCACTGACCTCTTGTCTTCTTTCTCTTCTGTTTGGTTTGGTTATTGGCTTTTTTTGTTGTTGTTTGATTTTGTTTTTTTTTTTTTTTTCTACTGTTGCCTTTCCCCTCTCTGCTGAACAAATGGAAAACACTTACTTTCATTTTCTCTTTTCCCTTTCCCCGTCTCACTGCCTTGATATAACCTGGTTACAATTCCTGAGGCAAGCTGGTGGTGATTCCTTCATTTATGATATGCTTATGAGATCATTCATAATAGGCATGTGATGCCTGTTCTCCTGCCTAATTACTTTAAAAGTACCCTCTTGCAGGATTCAAGTAAAAATATAAGAAAAGAGTTGTCTTTTATGCCCAAGATGTTTTGTTGTATTAAAAATCAGTGGAGAGAGTATGACTCAATTTTGAAATTAACTTACTTTAAACATTTTTCAGTCTCTTTACAAGGACCTTTATAATTTTGTCCTCTGTACAATATGAAGAAATGTTGAAGAAAAAATACGCTGATTATGTACAAAACACTGTTCAGGAGCATTTTCACATCTTAAGGTGTCTACTGTGCTTACATAGAGCTATAGGAAAGAGATACAGAGATAACAAAAGGCCATATGAATATTCAAAAAATATTGATCCACACAAACTGGAAAAAGAGAGAAAAGAGAAAAAACAAACCCTGAAAACTGATTAGCCTGTAACTTAAAAATGTATATCTAAGTGTACAGTCCTGTAAACAGCTGTGTGATACACAGGCAGGAAAAACTTAAGTTGAAGGCCCATAAAATGCATAGCTACATAGAATACACACAAATAAAACTGCTCTTTTAATGCAGAATAAACTTTAAAGAATATCAGTAAAGGGCCCTCCAGTAAAGAAAAAGGTTTGGGACTGAGACCATAAGAACACAGAAGTCAGTATAGTGTCAGGCCAGGAGAGATTCCTCTTCTGCCCATGACAGTGGCCACTGCCAGATGTTTGGGGAAGGCTATGGAAAGGACACAGAAGGATCCTTCTCAACATACTTTTGTCAAGAAAGGATCTGATGATCCTTGAGGCCTCTCCCAGCCTGGTATTCTGTCATTCTACAATTCTATGATCTTGTTCTAGATCATAGAAACCATCTTTTTAAATACTTTCTGAATGGGAAATCACATATACAATAAGGGCCCGTGGTGGACTTCTTTCAAATGTGCCTAATCTGTATCTATATTTATACTGTGTGTTTCATATGTCTTTCATAACTTAATTGCATGTGGGTTTTAGCTCTCTGTTTGGTAACTTCCTCTCATATTTCTGCATCCCAAGGAGAGATGAGTCACTCTAAGTACAAGGTCCTTGACAGAATCCCATTTATAGTGCTGCAGATGCAATGAGAAAGAGCTAATTTCCAGCTGAGACTGGAGCAAGAAGTAATTAATTTAGCAAATGCTAAAAATTACATCTGCCATTGCATGACTTTCCTGGTTGTTCTTGGACCATTTCTGGTCCTGCCAGGTAACGCGATATGACTTCTCCTTTAAGCTTTTTTATGTTACTGGTTTGTATCAGTACTTTGGTTTCCCTAGTAAGACGTTGTTTGGCTGAAACTGCCGAACAGCCACACTGGAGAAAGAAATATATTTATTTAAAACATTAAATTACATTAATCAGATAAATATTGTATAGTTGTTTTAAAAGTTTTGCTTTCTTAGCAACTAGGAGCAAGAGTATTATCTATGTTTATCGATTTGGATTCTTCCATGCTAGTTGTGTACTTATTTATTACCTAGTGCACCATTAATAACATTATTCAATCATTTTTGAAAAATTATATTAATTTTTAAAGGGGTTTTAGATACAGATTTGGAGAACTGAAACATTTTTAGTACTGGGACTCCATCATGCCACTGTAAGATGACTTCTACAAGAAGCTAGAGGAAGGAATCATACTTCCAACAATTTTCGAAGAACATTTATGCTTTTTCTGAGACTCTTCCAGAAGGCATCTGGACAGAAAATTTCCTTACAGCTCTTGCTTGCAGTATTTCCTGTAGAGTAAAAGCTTGTGCATAAAAATGCACTTTTATGTTTTCTTGTAGGTCTCACCATAGAGCCTGTGAGCTAAGACAGTTTGGGATGGAAAATGTGAACGTCTTTCTTGATGCTGCTGGGACTTGTACATATGCAGGGGGCACATTCTGGTCTGGGTTTACTTTGTGAGGCTTTACAGTAATGCAGAGAGTGTAATCTGAAAACATACTTAGTTGAGGCAAAAAATAAAAAGAATTATGATTGCCATTTTCCAAGAAAGCACTGACAGAATTACAAAGAACAGGATGTTTTGAGTAGGCTTGTCTGCAAAGTTCTCTGCATGTTTTGTCCCTTGAAACAGAGGTCTGTGTTTTCAAAGAAAAACAGTCCAAAAATGTTAAAGTTTCAGTTTTCTGATTCATTAAGCAATATTTTTCTGACATGTTTTTGGAGTGTTTGGGTATCAGATGTAACACTTGTGTTGAGAGAAATTGATTATGATCAAGGATTCTTTACCAACTTCGGACATTAAGTATTTTGAACTTAATTTTTCTAGCCAGCTGAGGTACTAGGCAACAAGCTCAGGGCTAGTAATAAGCTTTCCACCTCAAAGAAGAGAGAAAGGCTGTAGTCCCTACACTTGCGTTGGCTCAACTTGACATGAAAAGAGATATGAATGAGGAAAGAAAGGAATTTTAATTGGGGCCAGAGAAGATAAGAAATGAAATAGGATTCCTACCATGCAACAGGAGGGATGCATGGAGTGAGGAGGAGACAGGGCATGTCAGACTTCTTCAAATAAATTGAAACATTGAAGCTACCAATGAGCAACTTCAATGTCAGATTTCAGTTTAAATTTGCATTGTCTTGTCCACCTCCCTTTCCAATTACATTTTCAAGTTTGAGATCAACAAACTCTTTATATATTAGAATATACTGCTTAAGCTTGTGTCTTACTTAAACCTCAAGTAACTGGAAGGGCACATGGTTAACTCCTGCTGGAATAATCTCTGCTGACAACCTCTGAGACCATTTTGGAAAGCCTCAGAAGGGAGATGTTTCCCATCATGCTGCAGCAATACCTTTTTGAGGTGGCTTTACTGGAGCCAGACACAGCAAGAAGTCTCCCATCCTGCCCGACTGGTATAAACCTGCTCCAGAAAGAAACAGCTGATTGAGACAACAATAAAAACTGTTCAAACAATAAAAACTGTTCAAATTGAGTTTTGCTGATCCAGACATTATTCAGCCACTAGATCACCTCCAGGAAAGTGAAGAAAGGATGATAGGAATTTGAGGATAGCCAGTGACAGGCATAATTAACACTTCTTATTCACAAGCAGGTTTTGTTTCCCATGAAAATTTGCAAACAGGATGAAGATAGTTCTACCCCTTTTTTCAAAGGGGAAAGAAAAAGGAAATAAAAAGAAGGCAACATGAGGGTAAGACTGCTTGGCTACATCAGCAGTTCTGACTGGTCAGTGGACGTGTGGGAAGCTCCACTTTAGGCCATTGACAACATGCAGTTGGAAGGTGTTAAGATTTGAGTATGACTCTGTACCTTGGCAGCAGCAGCCCACGCAAGAGTGAGGGCAGGCTGACGGAAAACAGAGTGAGGCTGAAAATTTGTGACAAACCTGTTGGTGCATCTGGACAGACTGGAAGACTGAAGACAGCAACTGGTGTTATGATGGAGGGGCTCCTTCTCCAGCAATACCTGTTGTGCCACCAAGGAATTGAGGAATATGGAAACCGGCAGCTTGGTCCTGGTCTTTCCTGGTGTTACCATGAGTGCGCAGCCACCAGTGTCTCACCTCAGGCTGCCAACTGTTCCTGCTGTTAAGGCTAACCATGTGCTCAACTTGGTGCAGTAGCTTTGCTTGAGATGCTTTATTGGAGACCAAGAATTAAAGAACCTGCAATTATTTTCTTTTCATATATTTGAAGTCATCAGGCTTCCTGACTTGCATTGGTCTTCCATGCAAAACTGTTTAAACTTACAGGAGCTCCTGACTGCCTGACAAGGGTGCAGTGCAGTTATGCAAGCTCAGTTTTCCCCCTACTTCACGAGTTTAACCACAAGAGCCGAAGTCACTGAGACCTCATACACCAAATGTGGATCTCAGGTGCTGAACCCTCTCAAAGCCAGCTCAAGCCTGCTCCCAGCCCCGGGCAGCCGGCGGGCTCCGCGGTGGCCGTGGCCGAGAAGCGGCTCTGGGTCATAGGGACTGGGATCACGCGTGGGGCGGGGCGGGAGAAGGGAAACACCGCGCCAGTGGCTCGGTGCCAAATTTCGTTTCTGCGAGAAGGAAAACGAAACCGAGCGGTTCCCCCGCGGTCCGGCACGGCGGGGCGGGACGGGCGTGGAGGGGATGCGGTCACCGCGCATTTAAGTGCGGAGCGCCGGGCACCTCTCTGCAGCCTGCGAGCCGAGCCGAGCCGAGCCGGGTCGGATTGAACTGAATCGAGATTAGCCGAACTGACCCCAGCCGAACCAAATCCAATCCAACCCTGCCCAGGCGGATCCAAGTGAACCGCAGCGCATCCCATCGGGTCCGAGCCGAGCTGAGCCGAACCATGCAACTGGCCGTGCTGGGCCGGCTGCTGTCCGTCGGGCGGGCGGTGCTGGCGGCGCTGCGGGGGAGCCTGGGCGCGCTGTGCTGGAGCCTGGCTCCCCTGTCCCTGTCCCTGCCCCTGTCCTTGCCCGGCTGGCGGGACTCGGTCCCCCGGCCGGAGCGGGAGAGGGAATGGGAGGACGCGCCCCCGACGCCCACCAGCGTCAATTACCACTTCACCCGGCAGTGCAACTACAAGTGCGGCTTCTGCTTCCACACGGCCAAGACCTCCTTCGTGCTGCCCCTGGAGGAGGCCAAGAGGGGGCTGGCGATGCTCAAGGAGGCGGGTGAGTCCAGGGGAGGGGAGGTCGGCGGGAACCGGGGACGGGGACCTCGCAGAACCAAGTGTCGTCGAAAAAGTTATCTCGGGGATGTCCCTGTCCCGCTGCCGTGGGGCATTGATAGCGTTGAGCAGGAGCAGGCGATGGGCTGCAGAGGTTCACAGCATCTTTCTTTGGTTCTTCTCTAGGAATGGAGAAAATCAATTTCTCGGGAGGAGAACCGTTTATTCAGGACAGAGGCGAATTTGTAGGCAAACTGGTCCAGTTTTGCAAGCAGGAGCTGGAGCTCCCAAGTGTCAGCATCGTTAGCAATGGCAGCATGATCAGAAAGCAGTGGTTCGAGAAGTACGGTAAGGAGGTACCACTGGGCACAGCTGCACTGGCAGGGCTGGGGAGCCTCCACGGGGCAGCCTCACCCACAGATGGGCTTGGGGGCAAGAGGGAGATGGTTTCTTAGTGGTTCATTTATAGTAAATGCAAACCAAACGTAAATACCAGTGAAACAGTGTTGATTATCTGTTGTGAATATAGGCATTACACAAAAAACGTTTTGGTATAATGATGTAATAAAACAATAGTTCCTCCTGTCTCCATAGTGCTGGGGACAAACACACACAAACTATGTTTTGATGCTGCTGTAGATGTGGTTTTTGTGGTTGATGGGATGACACCACAGAACTATATTTACATGGCATTTCATGACAGATGACAAAGAAGTGAAAGTGAGCAGAGTCTCGACAGCTTTTAGCTGAGGGACTGGACATTAATCAATTTTTAAAACTTGTTTTCAGGTGAATATTTAGATATTCTGGCAATTTCATGTGATAGTTTTGATGAGGATGTCAACGTTTTAATTGGCCGTCGTCAAGGAAAGAAGAACCATGTGGAAAATCTGCATAAACTGAGACAGTGGTGCCGAGAGTATGCTGTTGCTTTTAAAATAAATTCAGTCATCAATAGATTTAATGTTGAGGAAGATATGAATGAGCAGATCAAGGCACTCAACCCTGTGCGCTGGAAGGTGAGAAAGTAGTTTTACCACAGGTTTCCTGTTCAAAGAAAAGTAATAATGAAGTGAAATCCTGGAGTTGTCTGAACCTCTATTGACCCGAGTCTTAAGTCCAGGTCCAGCTTAGGCTGGTGTTAGGAGCCTTCTTGTCAATGTTGCATGCTGCTGAGATAGGTTCTATCTCTTTCTGCACTTAAATGGAGCCCAGTATGTCAAGAATCTTTTTTTGGTTGTGTTATGTACAGAAAATTACTTTTTCAGTGTGTGTAGATCTAGGTTGTTTTATTATATTAAAATTAATACAGAAAGCCTTTAACATGTGAAAATGTGTTATGGTGTAGAGAAAATTAGGAAAAAATAGGGAACAATAATACATTAAAGTCAATATATTGTTAGCAAGATATTAAGTGTATATTAATTTCCTCTCATAGAGTATTAGAGGCTAGTGTACTCATATTATGATTTTTTTACTAGACATAAGTTTGAAAATTGGTAGAGATAATGTGACATAAATATAGGAGAACTTGTGGAGTAATTTCTCATTATTTGCCTCATGGAAATTGTTATACACACAGAATTACTCAGAAAAAAAATCAAACCTCAAAAAACACTGTAAGTGAAATCTCAAATAGTAAGGAAAATCATCATTTATAACATTTAGAACTCTGTAATGTTAATTTACAAAAAACAAATCGGCACCATGCCCTTTGTGGAGTATTTAGTTATCACAAGTTGTGTCATTGTGGCTCCACTGACAGAAAAATTAAAGACATTGCTACTGAGACTGAAGTCTGTTATCCTCAAGGCAAGCAAAAACATAAAGTCTTAACCAGGTTCTCTCTGTATTCAGGTGTTCCAGTGCCTGCTTATCGAAGGGGAGAACAGTGGTGAGGATGCTCTAAGGGAAGCAGAAAAATTTGTTATCAGTGACGAAGACTTTGATCGATTCCTGGATCGCCACAAAGATGTCTCCTGTTTGGTACCTGAATCTAATCAGAAGGTAAAAATTAAATTGTCCTTTTGTAATTTTATTTTTAAATAACGTTAGAAGATTTAAAAGGAACAAGAAACCTTCATGGCAATTAACACTTTACCTATTAATAGTGGTTTAGAAGAGGTACAATACAATTTTATCAGCAACTGGTTTTGTTATTGTGGAAGCCAAGATTTTAAACTTTTTTAAGGCTTTTCACTGACAAGAAAGTCATTAGCAGAAGAGTAAAAACCCATTGGTCCCTGTCCTTTGGGCACCAGTGGGAGTACTCTTCCTGTCCTGACTTGGGCACCAGATCCTGAAAAGGCTCAAAGTTAATGTAAACACACTTTATACTCTAAGTATTGTCTCCTAATGGAGATTCACTGTGATGTTACATTATGCCAGTGTCATCAACCTACATGAAGTAAGACAGTATCCCAGCCAGCATTATATTCAGTACCCAACTAAGAGTATTTTTGGGTAATTCCGCTCACAATAAAGTTACATTTCTAACATTTTCTGTCTGAACTCCTTTGGATTGCACACACAGGCTCTTTATTCAGGAGAAGGCTCCTTGTGCTCCTGCAGAGCCTAGCAGTTAACTTGATCAGCTGCCATCCAGCTTACATCAGCCACACTAAAGGACTTTGGTGCCTAAGGGTGGAGCTCAGGACATTTTGTAAATGCCTACAGACCATAAACATGGGATGGGAAGAGTAAGAACACTCATCATTAAGAAAGTTTATGAACTAAGTGAGGAAACAGCAAGTTGCACCAAGTTCAGAAGTGCCTTAAATCCTCCCTCTTGTATTCTCCACAGATTAAGACTCCATTTACAGTTTGCTTCTTAATGTATGGAGAGCTCAAGTGGGCAGAGCTCAAAAGCAACTGAGTTGCCTTTGCTATGTAAGACATAAAAGTGGGACTGCGCAGTTAGCATTTCAGGCATTTGGTGGGAGGGAGCACTCATCAAAGAAAGAGTTAAGATGAGAACCCAGAACTGTTGCTACTTTTTTTTTTTTTTTCATAATAGAAGTCCTACAAAAAAGGCTTCCCATGGTAGGTTTGGTTCCAGAAGACTATTTCTGATTTCTGGTAGGCCTGTGTGAAAGATGGACACCAAATTGATCAGATTTCCTGTTCTGCACAGCAGCTAGCTCCAGCTACCCAGAGAATTTTAAGGAGGATAATTTAGGAGATGCCCATTTAGCTAAGCAAACCTGTCTTATTTCAGCTGTTGGCCTATTTCTTGGGCAGACCTGAGAGCTTTTTTACCTTTGAGCTGGGAAAACACCTTTGTCTGGCGGGGTAATAATTAAACACCTCAGTTTAAATGGTCATGTCATTTGCTTGGAAAATGACACAATCATTCCAGCATGCAAAACTTCAAGTTCTTCTGGTGTAGAAGTTAACAGAAGACTTGGATATTATTTAAAACACCTTTATCCAGTTGGGCATCCACATTTCAATTAGACACTGGAGAGGTCATACTCCAAGAATTACTAGTTTATTCATACATAAAGTTATTCTAGTAACTCTGTTGTTTATTTCTATAATTTCATCCAAGCTAACTGAAATAGTGGTGATACACCATTTCAAAGATTTGTATCAGATGTTGAATAAAAAGTTGTTTGTTTTGTCCCTCATTTTTCACTATTTGATTTGTATATTAATTTAGTTTTTTCTTTTGCTCTATTACAGATGAGGGATTCATACCTCATTCTGGATGAATATGTAAGTCTTTTTGATACGTGGTATTTGTATGCTAATATATGTATGTATACAACAGTGACAACCAGTTAAATTTGCTCTGCATTCTATAAAACAATTTTACCATGTAGTACAAGGAACAGACGTGATTTATTCCCATCAGACATATTGTGAACTATAATATAGTATGACCTAAGGAGAAGTTGCCATCAGCTTGCATGCATAATCATTGCATCACAAATCTTAAAGTGCAGATGTCTATTTTTGCAGGACATCTTTGCTTTTTTTTCTCTAATACAAAAATACAGAACTTGCCCTGAAAGTTAAGTTTCAAAGTGCCTACTTAGTTTACATGTAACTGAAGAGCCAACGTTTAATCTTCAAGAATTACGATATTGCTTTGTTCCTGCTAAGATAGGTCACATGTTTAACCATGAGTTTTTGAGCCTTCTAAGGACTAGAGTGAACCTCTTCACGCACTTACAAAGGCTTTTGTGGAATTGCAGTGCAACTTGCTTAAGTTTGTAGAAAAATTAAGCTTGTACAAATTGACTTTCTCACATCTTATCATCTTATCTATTGATGTTCCAGATGCGTTTTCTGAACTGTAGAAATGGACGGAAAGAGCCTTCCAAGTCTATCCTGGATGTTGGTGTAGAAGAAGCTATAAAATTCAGTGGATTTGATGAGAAGATGTTCCTAAGAAGAGGAGGAAAGTATGTGTGGAGTAAAGCCGACATGAAACTGGACTGGTGACTCAGTATACTGAGTTAGGGCAGTGCATTCTGTAAAAATAAGTGTGTATTTATAGGTGAGTGTATACTTGTAGCTAATGCTTTTAACTACACTTGGTATTTTACACAGACTGATGTTCAGTATAACTCTATATGTGAATATGTTACATGTTTTTTAAAAGCAGATTATGTTGTCTATTATTTCCTTGAACATGATCAAAATACCTTCAGAGCTTTTACATGAACAGATCTCTGAAATAAGCTTTCTAGTCCATTGCACGAAGGACTTAAAGGGAAACTGTTAACATAATGTCATGCAGGACATTTTTACTGCATCAGTGTGCATGCCAGATAATAAACCAATAAACACCCCAATCTCTAATTCATTCTAAACAGCTGTAATGATGGAGAAGTCAAAATTCTTATCAGGGAATGCATTCTGCCTGTTTCTCAGGGAAAGCTGAATTGCAGTTCCTCTGTAGATCACACGAGGGCCAGCTTGCAGGCCTCTGGAAGCACCCTCTGCCTTTCTCAGGGGTAATAGAGGGTCAGAATCTAGGAATCATTAAGTAGCAATGTATTTAAAAGGAAATCAAGGTGAAAAAATTGTCAATTTTAATTCTTTAAGACTAAGCTGTAACAGCATCTTCTCCCTCTCCTCCATATACACAAATGATATTTGAAAAAATGTTGGGGGATGTAATTTTCTGTGAAAACATATTTTTAGTCATGAAAAATTATTGTATTTGTACATCCTAAAACCTAGAAGTACATTTTACCTAAAGATAAACATCACCATATTTCACACTGGCAATGTCCGTACTTCTAACAAATATTTACAGTGAAACATTGTTTTCATTTTATTAATTAATTTCTCCATTTTCCTTTCATTTGTAAAGATTTATTATTTTTAACTATTTTCTCTCTGTGTGCATACAGTTCTGATGAAGATTCCTTCTGAAACTAATTAATACTATGTAGAACAACCTAACATATATCTTCTGTGGCATACTAGCATTTTTTTTTTGCTAAGCCATGGAATTACAAACAACGAAGTTCATACATCAAGCAACCTTGTTTTAAAAGTTGCTTGTCTCAGTAATTAATTAGCTTGCTGGTTACAAAGCTGCAGACATTAAATGAAACTGATTGGGTTTTGTGACAGCTGCCTTTTTCTTGTAAGAGCAGGTAGCATCAATATAAAATACAGAAAAATTTTAAAAATCCCCCAAACTTGAGAAATTATCTAACATACTGCCATCATTCTTGGTTTTCCGGCAATTGCTATGGCTTTATAATTGAGGTTTTTCAAATTTAACTAGTCCCATCCTCCCTCTGTCTGAAGGGCAGGGGGATAAGCACTGCACAGAGCAGAAGTGAGACGGCACTACTCATTCATCCTGTCCACTGAACTCGATGTCTGGACTGTCTCACACATCTAAATATTTGCAGCAGTTGGGAGCCAGCATGCATTAAATGTACCATGTAGAGAAAATGACACCTTCTTTCATTTTTTTGGAAATGCTAGTTGATTTTTTTAAGAGGTTTTTGAGAGAAATGTTTTGTATTCACCTAATGCATCTTCAAAGTTGAAGGGGAAAATGCTTAAGTAGGAGCTGTTACTTCTGTGTAAAGAAAAATGCTACGCTAAATACGCCATGAAAATGTTTCCATTTATAATTCCTTCAGTTTCTATTTTTACTATCCTAACTGTAAGTATACTCAGTGGCGCTCTTTTGTCCCTTTGTATTTTGCATTTTGCAATCACAACACTTCCTAGACACTGACATTTCAGTATTTTTTTTTCTTGTATTAACACTGAGTGACATTTAAAATGTGGCCCACACACAGTAACCCCACAGTCTTTTGGCAGCTGTTTCACTGACCTTGGCTGAATTTCTGCCTGGCTCTATGGGCACTGCAAATTTATGTAACTGGGGTTTGACTTCCCCTGCTCAAATATTAAATCTAGTCTCTTCCCCACTACCCACACCACACGGATAGAAAAAAAGCATTTTCCTTTGCTGCTGGCTCAGTCCCAGCATGGGGGAAGAGTTAGTGCATCAGTGTACCAAAAAATCTACCACCTTGCAACTTCTGCAGGAAATTCCAACTGTAGCACAGCACACAGATATGAGGTACACAAACTCCCGTTCAGATCCAGAAACCCTGCCACTCTTTGCTTTGCATTTTACCCTGTAAATGGCTATTCTTTTGCTTCCTCTGTGCCTAAGGAGGAAGCTGCAGGAGAAACAAGAATGAGCTGAAACTATCAAAATCCAGTAAATAACGTACAGACATATAAGATGGCTTTGGTTAGAAGGTTCTATGTTCTTACCTTCTTAAAATCTTAGGGATTTTACATCCACTCTTGCTACCATACATAATTAATAAAAAGTTTCTGCTCTGTGTGATACTCTTTTTCAAAGGAAATACGAGTTGTGTACATTGGAAATGAAGAATCTGACATTACACAGTTTGACTGAGTGATTTAAGTTAATGAACAACTATTGACATTTTTATACTCAAAATTTATTGTTGTATAAAACAACAAAAATTTGGCTACAGTTGATTAATCTAGTTTTTTTTTTTTTAATTATAAACACAGTTCATATTGGAGCAAAAGTGGACTTTAGGCTTTCATTATGTAATAGGGGCTACCATTCAGTATGGGACTAGAAAAATACAACTGAATTCAACAGGGTTATTCCCAGGCTTAGTGATTACAGATACGGTGTGATCCTGAAAAGTCGGGATTAAATTTAAGTCTTATAAACACAGATATACTTAATTGTATTTTCGTGTGTAGTATCATAGTATTGCAGCTAAGCATTTGCTAAAGATGCTGAATTAGGAAGGAACTAACACTGCATTCTACCAACATTATACAGTTGTTTCTATTTGTAAAAAAATTGTAGAGAATGAGTGTTTGGGAGAATGACTTCTGATAAAATTATGACTATACCTTGAGTAATGAGTAAAATTGTCACTTAAGATGCACTTTAGGATGCCCTCTTTTTCAGTGTGAAGGATGCTGATATATTTGAATGTTACAAATGCTGAATTTTGGACTAATAATGTAAAATAATTTGTACTAAGTATTTCACGAGTGTGTTACACCTTTCAATAAATGTTTCTATTTTCCTAAGTTTGTCTGTAATTTTTTTTCTGTAATGTAAGCCATACTCGCAGAACGTGTGGCTGCATTCATAAGAGATCTGTAATTCTGGATGCATTTAGTCTGCGTTTAGCGGGGGGGGCTGCTCGCAGGGTGCCAAGGGCAGCATCTAGGCCGAAATGGAGAACAATGGTGGTGATTCTCCTCGTGATGAAAGGCACTTGTTACAAGCCTGAGTGGACTGGGCTGTGCTGGGAAAAGACAGTTCAAATACCTTGTGCTGTTCAGATGACAGCCGATACGAAAGGCACAGCTATCCATAAATATCTGAGGACAAAAATAAGATTATCTTCTGTTATGGTAAATAAGAGAGAAAAGACAGTCTGTTTAGAAGACTGAAGACAAGCAGCTTCTCAAGCTCATGTTCCATCTTCAGGCTCGGTATAAACTCTGGTACTAGACAACCTGAAATTGAGCTTTTCATAGTATTTGGCTGTGCTTGAGAGGATGCTTAGCTTTTCACACCCCCGCCCTTCCCTTTGTCATCACCCCCGCATATTGCGGTGGTGTGAGGGTGCCCAGCAGCAGTGCCGCAGTGAGATGCTGTGTGCCCCGTGCCGGGGGCTGCTGAGCTGTGTGTGTCACCCCGGGGGGCTGCTGGGCCGTGTGTCTCCCCTGCAGCGGCCCGGGCTAGGGCTGAGCTGCGCCGGATGAACCCACCGGACAGCTCACATTCGCCTCGCAGCTCGGTGTGGATCCTACCGTGCCTCCCTGCCTGCCGCAGGAGCACCGGCCCTTGCTCCCTACAGATACCATCAACAGGGAGGCTCGAACAGCGCTCGCAGAACAGCCGTGCCCGTCATGGTTCCCGTGCGCTCCCCTCCTTCCTTCCCTGGCAGGCAGGACAAACCCCCGGCCTCCTTTGCACAACCAGCCCCGTTGTTCTCTCTGCCGCTGACGGACCTGCTGGGTCCAGGCTATCACGCTCGGGCAACCCGAGGTGCTATTGCTTCAAGCGGATGAAAAACCCCATGGTAAAACCGGCGGCTCGGCTCGGCTCGGCTCCGCACTGCGCGGCCGGCGGTGCTGCCAAGCGGGAAATCCCGGGATCCCCGCGCCCGCGGGCCGGGAGGCGCCTCCCGCGGCCGCCAGGGGGCGCCGCTGTGCCTGGCGCGGCCGCTTCAAAGTG